>JAWWEU010000125.1:2588841-2621737 GCA_035583155.1 Acropternis orthonyx
CGTCACGGCGGCCCCCCGCCGCGTGCGGGAAAGGGACACACACACACACACACACACACACACCGGGCACCTCGTGACGTCACACCCCGCCGGGGTGCGGGGAGGCGGGAGAGTGGGACACACACACATATGTACACACACACGCACATATATAGACATGCACACACACACACACACACACACGGAGCCTCGTGACGTCACAGCGGCCCCGGGAAGGCGGCGGGGGGTGAAGGGGGACACACACACAGCGCGTGCGCCGGGTCGCGGCTGTCCCCGTGTCCCCGTGTCCGCTGCCCCCGCACCGCGAGCCCCGGGGGGCACCCACAAGGACCACCGAGTCCAGCTCCTCTCCCTGCCCAGGACAGCCCCCCCAAATCCCACCCTGTGCCTGACAGCGCTGTCCAAACGCTCCCGGAGCTCTGGCAGCCTTGGGGCCGTGACCGCTTGAACACAGAACGGGGAGGGGGGTTATCAGGCCCTTTCTGATAAACTTGGATTACTTTTGTTCCTTTCTGATAAACTCAGTGGTGCTGAGGCACTTAAAGAGTTCAATTAACACCTGCGCAGCACTTTGATCATTTAGAGCTTGGGTACAACGGGAGCTCCACAACAAAAGGCAGCTTAAAGCGTCTCCACCCTTATTTTGATGAGTGAGACGACAAAGACAAAATAATACATCCACAAAGGTTTCCTTTACGCTAGATCTCTGGAGTTTCTAGAATCAGGATGCAGAGCTGTGATCCTGAAAGAAGAGTTTAAAACCTGTCAGCCCTTCACGAAGGGAACGTGAGTGCACCGCGGGAATGCTGAGGGTGGCTTTCCTCTGGGTGAGGCAGCTGCGCCTCTACGATGCACTGAATTCACGGCATAAAGGTGGCAGCAAAGGGAGCCTTTGGAACTCGTGAGCAAGTGCAAAGCGTTTGCTCCATCAGTCCCTCCCCAGGGAAACGCTCTGTGCAGCACTGTCAGTACAGAGGCTGCAGGATGTTTCAATTTAGACCAATAAAGAATGGCTCTATTCCCACGCCGGTGAAGGGAATGTGCTTCAGAAAGTATTCGGGACAGCGGCGTGTATCTGAGTCCCCTCTAACACAGCATAACATGCAAGCCGTGCATAGCTTTGTATATAATCTGCATAAGCAATGCAATCAGCAGTGCTGAATCCCCAGGGTGGGATGATGGCTGTATCTTTGGGGACTTCCCTGCCAGGTGCCTTATCCAGATATAATAGACACGAAAAAAACTAAGACTATTCCCCTGGCCTGTGTAATTTTTTCCATAATAGTATATTCTGACAACAAGCATTTGCCCAAAGTATCTGCTATTACTGTGCCATACAGATATTGCTTAATAAAAAAGTGGTCTAAAGAAATTATTAAAGTCCATTTCAATTCACTTGCTTTTCTTGTTGATATTTTCATGGCTTTTTAAAAGACATTATAAGGGTAAGTGGTCAAACATGAGATTTAAAAAAAAAAAAAGAAATAAAAAAGAATAAAAAAGAAAATTCCTTTTCTTCCCCCCATTTCCCAATCTGGAAAAAAAATCCAAGAAGGGGACAAGGAGTTCCTACAGAAATATCAAGTGTGAATTTCATCACAGAAGCTAAGAAAAGGAAATAATTGTTTACAAGACCAGTATCATAGGACCTGATTTCCATAAGGAGAGATACTAAGGAAGTGATGAGTAGCTTGGAAACACTTGAGTACAGAGCAGTATTTTCTCTTTACAACGATCCTCTCTTAAGTTCACTCTTGAGCTGAAAGAAAACCTTAATTTGTAGCTACAGTTTAAGCACTCCACACATTCCCCAAATTCTTCCTGAGCATACCAAAGCAGGCAGGATGGAAGCCAAGGATCTGGCCCACCAGGTGAAGTTTTGAAAGCTGGTTAGAGCTTCAGGTTTCTATTCAGGCCACAGAAACAATTAACGTGCCGTTGATGAGAGTCAGATCTCAATAATGAACCAAAAAAAAGAAAGAAATGCTCAAAAACCATCCAGAGCACGTTTCTCTCCTCCAGGTTTTCAAGAGAGCAATTCAGGCCTGTAAGAAACTGAAGAGCTGTTCCCCTAAAGTTCCTGCAGTTTAGCAAAATGTTTCAGCTCAGTGGAATGAATTATAAATTTGACTTTATGCTGACTTTATTGTGGCAAAGGAAATTGTATTTATTTCATGAGTTTGCTATTCAGCCAGGTCTTTGCTTTGCATGGCTTTATTTTCAGACAGCCAAACTGAGGTTTTAATTTTATTTTTGACCTTGCCAATACAGATTTTCAATTTGCTTATGTTTTGAAGGAATCAGAGAGCTTTCAAAAGGTCATTTGTGTAGATTGCTCATTAAGAGGGCTGCTAGGAACATTGTATGTTTAGTTCCTGAACAAATGCAACAGCCATTTACAGCAGAAGTCTAGATAGAAAATGCCCTGAAAACCTGAGTGATCTTGCTTTATGACCAGATGGTCTTGGACAGCAAACTTTGGTCCTTCCCAAGGCTGCACGTATTCTTGTGGCAAAGCACTTACTGCCTCAGGGCAACTGATGGAAAACACTGGAACAGTTACAGGTACATCAATGAAAAGCAATGAAGCCATCAAACAGGTATGTGGGAACCAGGAAAGATGTAAGAACAGGGTAAAAAGGAAAGGGGCAGTTGTGAGAAATCACACAGAAAATACATGGCATTGCAGTTCACTGGAACAGTTTGAACTGGAGGCACCAGGTGTCAGGTCAGTACGGAGTTCCCTGTTGTACCACATGTTGTATCTCTCTTATTTTCTCTTTGGAGCTGTCGGACTTTCCGAAGTAAAGTGCCAGAGACTCACTGTACCCTTTCCTGGAGATGATGGTGGCCCAAGGACTGTCCTGGTGTCTCCTGCTGGAGCAGCTCCCTCACCCACACCTTCTGACCAGTCCCAGCTCCAGAAGCTGGTGCCAGTCCCAGACGTCCCAGGTCTCTGGTGGATTGCGAAGTAGACCCATGAAGGTTCCCTGAGGAAAATGAATTATTTCTCCATTCCTTACACTCCTGACAAGCACCTTCCTGCCCAGCCAGGGCAGTGCGTGTGCTGCCTCTCACTCTGCTGCTGCAGCACTCCTAGGGAGGATTAATTTCCTCCTCAGTGAACCACGAAGATGTTGGCAGAATAACTGATTTGATAGCTCAGTGATTCTGTCACGCTCTTGGTATGCAGGAGACCAAAGGTTCTCTCTGGCCTAAAAAGGCATCACTCCTGACAGGCTGGGAGGCATTGCTGGCCACTTAGCTCCTACTTCTGGAAGTACCACTGGGAGAAAGAGGTGAAAAATTAATGCCATTTTTTTTATCTTTCTGCATGGGGCAAGGACAAAAACACAGGCTGAGAAAAATGGAGGTGTTCTCATTTGTTAGCATTGGAAAGGAAACAGGAATGCTCTAACAGGATTCAAGTTTCATCTCAGAATTTTAAAGAATACATTTTTCCTCTTTTTTTTTTCATTTGAAATATTTTTAATTAAGAACTAAGAACGCTCCTTTAAAATAATGCTTTTGAAGAGAGTGATTTCTTTGTAATGCACTTGTCCTGGTTATTTTGAGCTGAGTAATTTTTAATGAATTCCTAGCAAACAAAATATTCCATTATTTACACAGTTCTTCTTACAAGCAATTAGCAGAGTCAGTAACACTCCAAGAATAAGACCTTTTGGCACTGGCTTGCATGACAGGGATTTGAAGGATAGATATTATTAAAAAAAGAGGCACTTCAAGCTGTGAATGAATTCTTCCCTGTGAGGGTGGTGAGGCACTGGCACAGCAATCAATTAAACTGTGCTGAGTCTTCATTCTCAATGCTTCTGGTGGTTGTTTGGGAAATATTTCCAGGCATTTCCAAAAACAAATGAGGGAGACGACTCAAAGTAATTCCATCCGCCATACGTTTCAGATTCAGAGCATCTTTTCAATGAAGAAAGTTGAGGAAGGAAGTTAATAACAACATCCCCTGCTTCCCATACACAGGCATTCCCAGCACTGGAGATGAAAAGGCATTCTAGGAGGAGGGGAGCTCAGAGCCAAGCAGTAACAGAGCTAACCAGAGCTGGCTTGAATTTGATGGGGGAATTAAGGCAGCGTTGAGGTTTTAGAAGTAGGGGAACATGCTCAGAGTGGTGAGAAAAGAGAAATATTTTGATGGCAATAGTTTGGACAGACTGAACTGAAGAGAGAGAAAAGATTTGGACAGAAAAGGGAAAGATCTTGAAGGAACAAGTGCATAGGAGACACTGTTGACTGAGAAGAAGCTGAGGCTTGAGGAAAACACAGCTGTAAGACCTGTGGGGGTTTTAAACCCAAGCAGATGAGAAATGCAGTGACTGGTTTCATCACCCTGTGCTCATGGGAAGAGTAAAATGAATTAAGGGTATGTACAACTTCCAAACCATGTCCCTAATCACCACATTTGCATGTCTTTTAACTACCTCCAGGGATGGTGACTCCACTGCTTCCCTGGGCAGCTGTGCCAGGGATGGACAACCCTTTACATGAAGAAGTTTTTCCTAATATTCAACCTACACCTCCCCTGGTGCCGCTTGAGGCCGTTTCCTCTTGTCCTGTCTCTGGTTCTCCCTGATTTTATGGTACATAGGGCTACTTGTGTACGGTCACTTAGGATATGTGAACACTCAACACCAGCTCCTCCAGCTGACAGAAGCTATAGGGAAGGTCCTTCCTCATCCTGACTTCCATCAAGAATTCCTTCTGATTCAGAATTACAGGGAGGTCTTTCCGTATATTCCAAGGGAAAGAAAAAAGACCTGGTAAAATCCAAGGGAAAACAAAAAATGGTGTTTCTTGGATAATATCCCACAGAGGAGTAGCTTCTCAGTTTCTCCATCAGAAAAACATTTGCCAGAAATCAATTGAAATGTGACGGACACGTGAAATTAAACACATATAAACCCAGCAGGAAATGGTAATTAACAGATATTAATAGACAATAGACACACATTAATTACATGCACTCACCAATGAGAAAGGTTGGGTCGCCTTATCCAGGGAAAAACAAGGATCAGCAGGATACACTGAGACTTGTAGCAGATGCACTGTCAATGCAGGCAGGCAATGCAAAGGGTGGAAAAAACACTGTTCCGGAGGAAAAAAATTGTATCAGACATAAGAAAAAAAAATTCCCATATTTAAACATTATTTAAAGGCAACCTCCAATATTTTTAAGGTATTTAAAATTTAAACAGCAGTTAAAGATTTAGACACTGCAAAAGTGTTTTAAAAGTTTTTGAAATATTGTAAAAATACAAACTTATACCAGTATAAATTCAGAGTAGTTGAGAATTAAGTCATAGGGCTGTGAATGAAATTTGAACTCTCTTCTACAGAGAAATGGGTGACAGATCTTGTATCCTATTGGAACCCGTTGGTACCACCACCACAGAAATAGGAAATAGCTACTACATATGAAGTATGAAATTATTTCTCTGAGGAGCTGCTCCATCCCTCTTCCTTCTCACACAAGTGAGGTTACAGAAGAGCAGCAACAGTACAGACAGGCTCTCCCAGTAGTGAAAATGTGCATCTAAGAGAAAACTCCTTCCATCTGATGTGTAGGAGTAGGAAAGCTTGCCTATATTATATTTTAGGAGCAGGTTCTTCTATTATTTGCCACATGGTAATTCCAAAATACCCTAATGAAGTGAATAGTCTATATATACATATTTCAGCATACTGATATATTTGTGCATGCACATAATGGATAAGAGATTCTAGATCTTGATAATTAATTGGATACATGTGGAAGCCATCTGGACCACCCAACTTCCAGCTTGGTTTCTATGGTGTCTTACTCCTTTCAACACTTGCTGAACCCTAAATTATCACAGCTTTTTAGGCATGCTGGCAGTAATTAGTGTGGTGCTGGGACATTGTGCATCAAATCTCTGTAGGCCCTTTGGCTGCCTCCTCTGGGTGTTTTAATAATGAAGGAACAAAGTCGAGTGTTCCTTTATTAGAATAAACCCTTCCTAACATACAGTGCTGGATAAATCAGGGGTTTGAGCATCAATGTAAAATGACAAGGAGTGGAAAATAACACACAGTCAGCAGGGCTGAGTGTAGTATCTGTGGCCAGTTTCCTGAAATTTATATATTTATAATATTCATATATTATTATATACATACAACTACAAACCTCTGTAGGGATTCTTCTTCTTCCAGGCTCTGTGTGCTGCTGTGTTTGATGCATCCAAAGGAAAAGAGCCTCACAACTGGTGGACAGCACTTGGGTTTCATCGGGAGGAGAAGCTCCCAGTGCTGTACATTGCATCGGTAATGTCCAGCCTTCCAGATACCCAGGAACAGTCACTGCAAGGGGCCATCACAGATAAAAGCTTCTCTCCTAATGGAATAAAATTTTCTCTTCTTCTGTATGGCAGGGAACAAAATGTCATCCCCATCTGTTTCTCTCTCTCTCTCTTTTTATTTTTTTAAAGTTACTTAAAAAATGTCAGACTGCCTGGGCTGCCTGTTATCCTTTACAAGGGTAGAGATCCGAGCCTCATCCTACTGCAGGATTTCTATCAGTGTGTCTCACACAGACATTTTCTGATTCTTCCTTCTTCATTTTTTCAAATGGAAAAAGCACTTTCTGAGACTTCACAAGTCACAGAAACGGGCTGCTTGGAATTTTTATTTTTTTTTGGCCAGTATTTGAAGGGCAGGTATTAAAGAAAGTTGCTTTAAAGTATCCCTTTGAACAGCAGATCTGTGGATTGATTCGCTTCCAGCTCGCTTCTGTTGGAATTCAGAGAAAGGAATTGATCTTTCCCCCCTCTTTTTAATTCTCTTCCAGTTTTGAAACACTGGTGATTTTTCAGCCTTTATGTCAAGTCACATGCCGCTAACCCTGGATTTGTTTGGGGTTGTTACTGTTGTTTTTAGCAAACAGAAGGTGTCAAACCCAAACTGGGTTTCATAACAAAGCCATTACATAACTGTCCAATTAGTAGCTCGTTCGCTGCTATTAATAGCAGCCTCCACATCCAACCCGCTCTGTGCAGTGCTACAGTAACTGGCAAGGAGAGGCTTCACATTATTCATTCTCAGAGGAGAATAAATGAACTTCATGGAGATTTATGAGATGCACAGCAACGTGCTGTTTATTAGCTGCCAGGCTGCTGCCTCTTCCAATGCTCTTTGCTTTTCCCGACTCCCAGGGGACGTTCAGCCCCCGTGGACTGCTCCTAAAAACCTGTATGTACATATCTGTGTGCATCTCACACAGAGGCAGCGCTCGTACCAAGGTGGTCTCTCAAGCCAGGAACTGCTTGAAGCCTCTTTCTTTGGAACAGTCTCTCTAATTCGGTGTTCCCTCTCATGTTTGCATTGCCTGACATGGTGTAATTCATTCTCCAGTGAAAGTGATGCTTTACTGTGGTTCCACTGGAGTTTCACCCCAAAGCTGGTTGTTGTTGTCGTCCTCCATTCCAGCTATTCTGGGCTGGATGTTTGTCATGCTGTGACCACTCGAGTACAGACACATACCCAGAGGAATCTGAACTGTCCTTTGAAAGAACTCCACTGGAGTTCTGATCATTTCAAGCCACTTGAGCTGCTGACCACAGAATCTGATCCAGAACTTGTAACTTTCTGTACAACACTTCTTTTATTCCCAAAGGAGAGATCAGATCTGATTTCTATTTTTAAAATAAGCTACTTTGAAGGTTGCAGCCTGTGAGCTAGTTTGATCTTACATTCTTCTGCTCCTGAATTCTAACGTGGAAATAAAGAATTTGTGAAGAGATTTCACGTGGCCTGATGACAACTTTCCACTCTTCATCACAGAAACTTCATTTTATACCAGGTCTTTCATCTTACATAAAGATGGGTCAAATACAGATATATATCTTTCTCTACATATATATAGATGTAGAGAGAGAGATATAGGTATGCTTCTAAAATAATTCCTTCTCCTCAGGTCCATATTCTGCTCTCCCTGGTACCTCCACTGCTCCTGAATTTCATACTGGCTGAGGTTTTACATCTCTCACACTCTCCATCTTCACTGTATCATGCTTCCCCACCAGCTGCTGTGTACAGGGACACCACAGTCTCTTCCACTCCTCCCCAGGCACAAGCTGCTTCAGAATTAAGGATCTACTTACATCAGTACGAAATGAGCTGCATAATTAAAGGGCTTGACTGGATATTGATTCAGGTTTCTGTTTGTGTGTTGCTTCCTTGTTGATGTAGCTGTTCTTCAGACTTCTGTGCTTGACCTACAGATATGTGTCCTCCCTGGGGAAAAGAAGAAGGAAAACAAAAGGAGAGAGAATTCCAGAGTCACTTACATGGGTTGGTTAACACACAAAAAGAAGAGGCATGTTCTTTCACGGGCTTATTGAACCCATGCAGTGTAAATCCACAGCAACGTTTTCTCTTGGGTTTGTCATCTCATTTCTTCCTCTTATCCATGTTATCACTTCTCTCTTTCTTACCATAAACTATTTAAAGTTAATAATCAACATAAAATGTAAAACTGGCATGCAAAAACGTGAAATATACCTGATCAGGTAGAAACCAGCAACCAAGTTTTCTTTATGAAAATACTTTAAAAGCCATCATCTCAATTTTGATAAATTTCTTGTAAAAAGGGGAAGAAAACTAAGTTAAAAGCAAAGAAAGATTTGAATAATAGTTTTTCAAAACTCAGTAAGCCATTCAGAACTGGAACAGTCTGAACATCTCTGAATCCTGTCTGAGCTTCAAAAGAGACCTTGCAGGGATTGCATTAAATTAGGCTGCTATTCTCCCATTTTGCTCAGAAAATGAGTGTCATTTCTGTGTAGAACTGGGTATGATAAGCTTTAAGAATGGCTGGCAAAGTACTTGGCAGAGAGACAGAGGCTTCCTCCTTAAACCCAGCCAACCAGCTCACCTTTGGTGTAGCTCTGCTGAGTGAAAGACTTAGAGAAAAATGACTGTGACCCATTTTGTTTCATAGAAAACGTGGCTCTGACGCTCCCAGATAAAGAATCATATATTGTCTGAGTGCTCAAAGCTACTTACACCAGAGAAGATTGCTTTATAAGTAAGGATTTGTAGGATCCAGCAAGCATAAGAGCATAAGAAACACCCGGCTGCGTCAAACCTCCCCAGCCCTGTCCGTGTCTCTTGGAGTAGCAGAAGGAAATGCCATGCAGGAGGAAATTCCTCCCTGTGAGGGTGGGCAGGCCCTGGCAGAGGTTGCCCAGAGAAGCTGTGGCTGCCCCATCCCTGGAAATGCCCAAGGCCAGGTTGGACAGGACTTGGAGCAACCTAGGCTGTGGAAGGTGTCCCTGCTTTTTTTGGAAGTCCTTACTCTGGCTTCGTATGATCTGTGAACAGCTTCAATAGTATTTTACCCACAATTGAAAAAATATCAAATCATTCAAGCTGCTTTTCATCTGACAAACCTACAAGTGAAGGATTAATCTGCCCTGGGAGATTCAGAGAGATAAAAGCTTTGTGTTGAGTTCAACAGCCCTGCCAAAGGGTTCAGAAAGCTGCTTCCCCAGTGTTAAAATAGAGCCCCCATCTGCATTTGTATTTCACATCTTTGGAAGTATAAATATATATGCATAAAGCCACCCATCCCCTGCAGAAGAAGGGTTGTATATCCATGATATAAGCTTCTTTACTTCAGGATATGGAGACAGGACTGCAGTTGCAGCGTTTCTTTCATCACCTTCCCAATCTCAGCTGAAAAATAAGAGCTATTTGACCTTGAAACCACTGATTTGAGGAAAAGATATTTTCTAGATGATTAAAGCAAAGTAGTTCTATGCAGTTCTCTGCCCTCCCTGCCGTGATTATTAAGGTTTACTTATTTCTTTTCAAAGACAAAAAAAAAGATTCCAGCCATCAAGTACCAGTAACGCACTGGCTTTACTCTTTTTGGGAAGCTCATATAGAAACATTACAATTTTCTGGTGTGAAAAAGACACATGATAACAACAAGAGGGAGAGGCCTTTGGCTGAGACACTTCACCATAGTGTGTTCTTCTTAACAAGTAGGGTTGAACATCAGTCCCTGGTACTTTTCCCAGTACATCACAATTGCCTAGCCTTTCAGAGGTTCTTTTGAAGGTGGATGAATATGTTTAATAACTGAACCACCAGTAATGGAATTATCTCCCGTGTCTCTAAAAAAGGGAAAACATATGCTTTTGTACAAATTATTTATAAGCAAATGCCACAGTTGAACTTATAGGCATTATAAATAATGCCTGTCAACTGAAATCTGTATCAACTTGAAAATTTAGGTTATGTTAAGTGAATGGAATAACAAGGAACCAGGGAGATTCCAGGTGGAAGTACCTCCCAGTTTTCATAATGACAGGCACAGGGATCTACTGATCTCTCTGGCTGCAGTAGCTGTGACTGGGGGGATTTAAATGCTGCCAGCAGGTCGGGAGTTCATCACTGAGGAGGTGGTGTTAGGGGAGCCTGGGCTCAGTCCTGCCTGGGATTAATTGCCAGCTTTCCAGCCAAGCCTTCTGGAGAGGCTATCAGACTTGAAATTACCTGGTGGTCATTAAAACTGAAGAGGGTGTTTGCCAAGATGGCAGTAGGGAATGGAAGGGCTCCTGGAGGAGACCCTGGGTCACAGAAAATGTCTTGCTCACTGTCCCATCTTTAATTAATTTAGCAAGATGCTTGCCTGCGTATTTGCTAGTTCAGTCCTTTTTAATCAGATCCGTAAGAGCAGAAGGGGTTGAATGTATGAAACCGCATCATGCGTGACAACATTTGAGGCAAGGGGAAATCTCAACAAGGAATTGATGAGCTACTTGGTTTTCTGTCCAGTTGTTCTTACCTGACTCCCTCACTGCCCAGCCTGCCTGCAGGCCTTGTCTTTGCTCCAGGCATGCAGGAATTGACCATGCAGGACCAGAAGGACATGTCTGGGCCATGCCAGCCTTTTACAGTACAGGCAGGATTGCCCTCTCATCTTCCTCTGCTAACCAGATTCAAATTCTACTCCAAGCCAGCCCAACATTATCAGTCAGGAAACTTTGCTTAACAGCCCGCCCACGCATATCCATTTTCAGCTTGGAGCCATTTGTTCTGCTCCAGTGCTGTCCTTTCATTGCCATTACGCTCGTCCCAAATGCTGTTAATGCCATTCCTGTGTTCAGAGTGCAGTTGCATCCTCTCTCAGCCCTTCGTTTCAGTCTCTGATCAGAAGACAGGTTTTCCTTTTCCCTGTCATCCTCGGGTGGCTGTTCAGAGCTGTTCAGAGCAGGCTGTTCCCTCCCCTGGCAGCTGTTCAGATTGGATTTTCTCTTTCTCAAGTATGGTAAAGCCAAATTCCACATATTATTTATAATTACATGTCTAAATCTCATTAGAATTATTGTTTGGAGGGATATCTTACTAGCCATTCTCTATTTCTGCTTAAAATATTAAAACATATTTATATCTACTCTGATAAATTCTGGCATCACAAATTCCATATAACCATCATCTGAGCAAGACAAAGCCAAGCCAGTCTCCAAATAGCTGTTCCCAAGCGATGAAGGAAACTAGATGCTCAGACACCCGACTAGAGACAGTCAAGACTCAACAGGGATTTAGTCCAAGGGAGGAGACTCCCTCCCTCTCCATGAGAGGAGAGAAAGTTTGGACTGGGGCATGCATAGAGTAGACCAGATTTTTGATTCATCAACGTTTTTCCTCTTACCTGTGTTCTCTTTTCATTTACAAGGAGTGGCAGAAATAAATTGCTTCTATGGGAAACAGCTGTGTTTCTGTGCCCATTTTGTTTAAGACAATACAATCCACAGAGTGTTTTCCCATCAGTGAGCTAGTAGAGCACTGCACTGTGTACCTCTTGCATATAAATATATACACTGACATATATCCTGCTGTTGCATTTCCTAACTAACCATTCCTTAAAAACTGACTCAACTTTCTTTGTACAGCTCATAATGAAATAGCACAGCCCTAAATCCCACTTTTTTTCTGACTTTAGCAGCGCATTACTGTATTTCCAGGGGAGATATATATGAGTTACCAAGTTTGATTGTGCAGTAATTGCTGTCCAGGGATTTACAACCTTTGCTATCTCGTTGTTACAAAGGAACCTGCCAAACATGAGCTTTGCTTTCAGGAAAAACAATTAGCCATGCACAATGAAATCATGGATTATTGCTATTTTGGAACTTTTCCGAAGTTTTGGCAGGTTTGCTCTGGAGACTCATATAACCTCTTGCTGCAAGATGGTTGGGACCCCATAAATATCAAGGTCAAGAGCAATCTCTGCTTATAATTGTCCAAAGAAATACATTTCTGGCTCCTTTCATGATGTCATTGACATTGGGAAAAATAATTGCTGAGGTTAAAATGTCTCTTGGTGACCTGTCTTGCAGTAAATTTACTGTAAAATTGCTTACTCACAGTCACAACCCCCCCCCAGGCCTGGTGTTTGTGACCTGCCAGCTGCCTGATTGTGACTATTACTTTGGGAGGCTGGATGGTTTAGGGAGATTAAGATAAATTCTCTGCGTCGTTCTCAACCTGAGAGGAGAAATGCCCCTTTTTCATTTTGAGATGGATCAGTGGAAATTATTTTAAAATACTACTGATTATTCATGAGCTGAAAACAATCATAACTCCTAAATTACCATCTCATTTTTCTCCCTGTCCCACAGGAAAAGAGAAAAGCCATTGGCTGTGTAAAAAGCTTTAAGGCATGTTGGATGGTTCTCAGGTTGAGCCAAGGGTATACTGGTAAGGAGGCCCTTAAACTGGCACAGAATGGAAAAGCTGAACCAGAAAAGAGAGAGCAAAACTCAGTTAGCAGTCAAGATGACAGGCAAAATATCAAGGAGTTGCTTAGCAAAAGGGAGATGTAATTTACATCTCTAGCAGGTGATAAATAAAAACAATTTGAATTTTTTATTAGTTAGTATGAATCCATTTTAGCTACCAGCACTTGCACCTGGTGAAGATTGGGGGTTGGTTTGTTTGGGTTTTTTCTTTATAAATTAACTGTTAAGTCACTGCTTGGAGCCAGAATCAAGTGGGTAAAGGAGATGCAGTATCAGTAAATACAAAAAATGTAGGTAATCATGATGACAGCAAACTGGACGCTCAGTGTCTTGAACAGAGCTCTACAAACTGATGCACAAAGTGGAATTCACCAGCACTTTCTTCAACAAGAACATCCTTGAGCGCTAAGAGTAGGAGTAAGTACCCACCTGTAGTTTGATGGCAGCCTCAGGCCTCTAGTACTGAAACAGCCCCAGGATTTCTACAAATTACAGGAGAGTCCCCAACCTCAAGAAGCCATTTCCAGCTCTGAAGAACAGTATATTTTAGTTGGTGTTTAAGAGACAGTTTCACAAGCCAAAACCAATTTTAAGCAACATGAGGTGTGAGAGAAAAAAGAATTAAACTGAAGAAAGTGACAATTGAGGACTTAATAAAAATACTCCGAGTGGATGCCCCCAAAACCACAAGCTTGGCTGAAAAAGAAAACTGCAGGTTAAAAAACAGCCTGGTCTTGGAGGAAATGAAAGTCACAATAAAGCAAGATAAATAGTGCTGTTTTCATTTCCTTGCTCTGTTCAACAGCATTCCCTTCATTCCCAGGCACAGGCTTAGCCATGGAACAGAAGAAAGAAAGGGTGCTAGCAGTGAATATAGGTGAAAACTTACACTTTAAAGAAAGGGAAGCAAAGGGCATGAAAATGTGAGCATGGAAGCAGAGCTGAAACACTGAGAGCTTTTAAAATGTACCTTTGCTTCCTGTGCTGTCCATGGCAGTTTCAGACCAGCTTGGGAAGCAGGACCAGGAGCATCACTCACAGCTCCCCAAAAGCACATTATCTGTTGGGCAAGATGTAAAGTCATGAAATGCCAAGGGCAGGTTGTACACGGGAAAGCAAAGGACAGCAGCTGAAAAGTAAAAATGAAAATGACATTTTGAATACAGAAAAGTATAGACAATTTCAGTAAATGCAGCTCTCTGGGAAAAGGGCCCAGGGCCTGTTTCGAGCTTATTAATGCCAATGGCAGGTTTTTGAGTCTGGCAATGGGTAAAGACACTCCTTTTCTGGGTAAAATATTGCACTGATGCCATGGAGTGACCTTCAGAGCTGTTCCTTCCAGAAAGAGTCATGAAGGACACTCTGATATACCAGTTCCAAGGACAAGGTTGGCAAGATCACACTGCATGCAGGGCTTGGGCCAAGCTCTTTCCTCTTGCCAGAGTCAATTATACACAAATTAAATTAGGCTCCTCTGCTCTCCTTGTCTCCTCTCACAGCCTTTCACCAAACAGGTATTTACAATAAGCATATCCTTCCTCCATCACTTGCTAATGTCTGTTGTCAGCCCAAGGTGAGAGCCGGCTCAGAGAAGGAAAATCACGGAGCAGGATCCCAAGGCTGCCTGTTCCTTTGGAACCTGATGCTTTATTTCAGCAGCTCTACTGGGTCTCCCTCTTTTAAAGCGGTGCATTTCTTGCCAGCTCAGAGGCTCCGGTTTCAACATTTTCTTTACGGTAACTCCTGGCTGCACCAAGCCAAATGTACATACTTTTCAGCATAGATAAATCCCTTTCACTCACATCTGAGAATAAGACAAATATATGGACATTCAGTACGTCCTACTATTAACATGGACAGACACAAGGCAGCCAAGCCAGTAAATTTTATGAAAGAGGCTTCTCCCAGAGGACCAGAAGGAAGTAAATGAATAAAGGTACATATGGGAGACCAGGCTGAGTCCCTAACAAGACATCTGTGGAAGGGAAGGAGAGAATAAATCTTTCCCTTACTCTCAGAGGAACTGCATTAATCTTGCCTCAATTAGGCTTTTCTTACCTATTGCTTTTCCCCCATGAGCAAGCAAATAAAATCCATAGGAAGGATGGAAAGGAGAGAGCCAAGGCAGAATGTTCCCTATGGATGTCTGGAGAAGAAACACCTTCCATTTTCACTCCAGTGGGGCACAGAGTGTATCTCATGTTCAGTAACAGGAAGACACAGTCACTTCTTATGGCCAAGGTGCCTGTTTCACTCCCCCACACACAGAAATTCCTGAGGTCTGTGTAATGCCAGTGTTCCTTCCTTGTTCAAGTCTCTATAAGGTGCTGATTAGTGATCTGCTAATCTGGTAATGCCAGAAAGTATATTTGTACCCCCACAGCAGAGCAGGCAATCCAACACCTGGATGCATCCATATGTGCCTTAGGTGTGTGGAAAGTGGGAATTAAGGGGGGACCTTCACAGGCTTTCATATATGACCTTCAGATGTGACAGTGTTGAGGCATTTAATCATCTCCTATGATCAAATGAGACAGAATGCAGAAACAGGCACAAAAATTATTCACAGCTTTCTTACCCAAATGCTGTTTACATTTGTTGAAAGCACAGTCTGCTGCAGTCAGCAAGATCTACCTTCTCTCTTTCTGCCAAAAAAAAGAGTATATATGTCTTCATCTGCCCACCCATCTACCCATTGAGTTCTGTTGTGTCACAGCACCACAAATCCCTACAACTGGCATTGGATTAACACAACATTCACACCAGGTAGTGGTTCCCCACCCAACTTCTACTCCGAGCTTGAACTCTTGGAGGCCAGAGCCATCCCATACTCCATGTTTTCCCAGTGCCCAGCACAACAGCAGCCCTTTGGTGACCTTCACATGGTCCTTTTCCCCTGTCCTTTGCTTATATAATGCATATGATTCATTAACATGAAGTCACCCATAACACAGAACATCTGGGTCTGCTTTTTATTTTTCCCTTACTCTGTGAAGTTGTCAAGTCAGCTTTGGGATATTTTGTCTAAAGTTGATCCTTAGGAGGTTGATGTAATTAAGATGGGAAATCCTTTCCAATTTCATCTTTTGGGGGATAATCCCATGTTGGTATATGCTATTTCCTCACTGGATGTTTGTGCTAGGGGAGTATCTTTCTTCATAGTTGTGTTTTTCATGTAGTTTTGGAAAAGATAATCCTTGAGTCATTAACACTTTCTGTGGTCCTATTGAGCTTGGCAGGGTTTCTTACCTTATATGTCTCAGCCATTTTTTCCCCCTATGCATATTCCCTTGAAAGGTTCCTCCATCTGTTTGGTATTTTAACCCTGGGATGAGGCTCTGCTTCTTGGGGGGTGTGGCCGTTTCCACATGGGGCATTATCTGTTTTGCCTTTAAAAATGTACCAGCTTTGTAAATCTGAGGGCAATGATTTCTAGCCCAAATGCTGATAATTCTCTCATTACTGATCAAACAAGGACTTTTTTCAAATGTCAGATAACAGATGGTGAAGAGAAATTTTATCTCTTCTCCCCAGACTACTGTTTGAGCTAGCAGGGAAAAAGTGAGGAGAGGGGAGAGCTGGACACAGATTTTAAACATACTTGTTTTTCATCAGCATTTAAACCCCGACCAGTTCTATAGTTAATTGCAAATCTTTTTTTCCCCGTTTGGTCAAAATTATACACTTTGAAATCCAATTAAAAACTGACAAACTGTTTACTATTTTACAAAGTTCATCTGCTGTGCTTTTTTAGATGTAGTGATACCACAATACAATTAGTCAGTTACTCTTAGTTTTAATAACAAAAAAACCCCAAACAAACTAACCCCCAAATTAAGCCACATTGCAACAAATGTGTTTATATTTCTCTTAACGAGGAATTGCTGTTGCTACCATTGGAGCAAAGTGGAGATCAACAGCTGAAAACATCCCTATGGGATATACTTCACAGCCCAGAATTTGATGTAAAGTCTAGAAACATTAATTGATATTAAACATTGCATCATGTAAGAGGCAACTAGTAGTTATACTACAACTATACAGAAGGACACATAATGCTTGTGGTGTCTGGCTATATTAGATTATTGCATGGCTGGTGATTCTCATCCACTGTGAAATCCTTATAACCCACTTCACAACTTTCAGTCTTTATCACGGTCTCTGTTGAGATTCAATTTTAATTGAATGCATACCAAGTAATTGTTAAATACTGGACATTTACAAACTTTCTTGACCTTGAACCTCACTGTGTATTTTATAGGGAAGCAAAGTAATTGTTTATGATAATAACCATAACCGGTATAGAATTGATTTTATACTGAATGACATCTTAATGTATGTAACTTGCTGTCACAAAAAAAATTTGTATGTAGACAAAAAGAAGAGGAAAACTCTCACTAAGTCCAATCTAAAAATGCATGTTATTGCCATGTTATGAGCTACAGGATTCCAGGAGTACCTGAAATTCCCTGGAGAGCTGAGAACCAAGACTGACTCGACTGCTCATCTGCCTTCTCCAATGCATTTGCTGAGTTGTTTTGTTTGGGGAACGAGGAAAACGTTTGTTTTAATCTTACAGTTAGTTAGTGCTGGACATTTTAGTGTATGTTCTCATCTCTATAGCGAAACCCTCTTGTCACCTGGATGCACCCACCTTTTGCCTGTTCCCCGTGCACGTCCCTCAGGAGTAAGGAAAACGTTCTGTCTCATTTTTGGGCAAACCATGACAACATCTTCTGGTTGCTTCTGTTCCAAAGCTTCCCTCTGTTGGAACCTGAGTCCCTTCTTTGCTCCCTTGATGGAAAAGATTGAAAATTTGTTTAAGTAACTTAAGTAAAAGCAGCAATTACTCATCTCTCTCAGCTGCCTTGGCCAGAGCTGCTCGTAATGCTGCTGCAGCCCTCGTGCTCTCCCTGCATCCCCATCCGACGCTGGCAGATGCTGAGCCTGCGTGTCAGCCCTCCGGGGATGGAGCCATAAATGTCTTCCTCAAAACCTCTTCCAGCACCATTCCCCCCACAGCAAAACTTAATGACTTCGCACAGGAGTCCAAAAACAAACAAGGCCCCTCACTAAGAGCAACTGCACTTGTAGTTTACTTGTCCTTGCTTGACCTCAACCTCCTGTAGCCGTGGCAGGGCTTGTGCTCTTTAAAATCCGTGGATTGCGTGGGTGGTGCTCGTGGCATCTCCCTGACGGGGATGAAAGGCAGCCCTGAACAACCATTTTATTTAGAGTAGATCTGTGAGCAAAAAGGGAATGACTGCCATTAACTGAAGGCATGCAGAAATAAGAGGATTGAATAAAACACGTCCAGCTGATGTGGAATGCATGGCCTGCATGGTCTGGGCACTGTTCTTGGTGACAGTGGGGAATGAAGTTTATAGCATTTGGCATATAAATGTGGACGAGTCATGTTGTTAAGTGTTTGTCAGTGTTTATGGGCTGGGGCAAAGCTTAACATGGGCTGGAAAGCAGAGGGTAAATAAAAATATATGAGTTGGTTCTGTTTGTATGGTTTGTTGGGGGTTTTGCCCTGAAAAGTCAAGTTTTAGGCTGATCCTGTGCTTGTTGAGAATCCAGTTCAGGATTTCTGAGTGTCTGGGCTGGCAGGACTCTGTTTTTTACCAGCACAGTGTTGCTGTGAACACCCTTACCAGTAAATCACCAAAAGTCATAGGATTATGGAATCGCTAAAGTTGGAAAGGACCTCCAGGATCATCAGTCCAACTTTTGACAAAACCCAACTGTGGCCACTGAATGTTCTGAAGATTGAAAATTTACTAAGGAAATTTGACTTGAGGAAAACATAGGAACATGTTTTCTGTTCATTTTGGTGATACAGACAAATATAAACTCTGGGGGGAAAAAATGTTTGTTCTGTGAGGTTGGATACACTGCTAATAAATAAAAAATGAAATCAGATTCTAAATACCAGATCCTCACGCAGTGTAATTCACTTTCCTTCCATTGATTCAAGCAAGTATTAAATTGATTTAGAGGCAGCTCTGTCAACTTCTGTCTCCAAGGGGTTTGGTTGTGAATATCTAAGAACTTGATTTCTTCAAGTCTTTTATATTTATCATTCCCGTGGTGCAGAGAGAGACTGAGCATGCCTCAGTAAAGTGCAGTCTGCCAGAAACTGAACAAAACCCAGATCCCTCACCACGTGACCTTGGTTTAGATCATTCCATGGAGGGACACATAGGGATATAGAAGTATCTTTTAAAAATATATATTAAAAAATACATGAATAAAACCATATTTTATATATACATGAAAATAAGTAGATTATTTAGATAACTTATGAAATTATATAGATTTACAAAAATATTAACATAAAAATTACCAATTCCTTATGGCTTGATACCATGCCTTGTCTGTATTCATCCTCCCTTCCCTCTGGCTTGCCCCAAAGGACCAAGGTCTGTAACCAGAGAGGGAATAACTTCTGTAAACCTCAAATTACAATAATCCGGGATTTAAGAAGTAAAATGGTACCATTACAGCAGATAATTGTAACCCTGGAGAAATAGGTCAGAGCTGCAGTTCATCTCAGTGCTGCTACCAACAAATGAGGTCAGGTTCTGCTTTCTTTGTGTGCTGTTGCTTTAAAAGAAAAGAGCCGGGTTTTTTTGTCTGTATTGATGGGGACTGACTTCCCAGGCAGCAACACTAGAAGAAATAAGAGTAGGAATTAAAAATCTCTGGTCTGGGTGGCTTTGGGTATCCAGTCCCACCCACCTCAGGCACAAGTCAATGCTCTTTTTAACTCTTCTTACAAAATCACAAACACTGTTCCAATTCACACACAATGAGCATGCAAACAGAACAGCATTTTCCAGACATCCTGAAAGCATAAGAGCATTTTCCAAATATCCTTGGTGTAAAGGATTAACGTGCAGGCTCTTCTCCATCATGGCATGTGCACGCTCTGGGTGCTTCTTAGGGAGAAGGTGTCTCTGTAGTACAGCTAAAAGAAATGAAAATGAGAACCCCAGCATTTTCTGTAATTGCTTTTGTGGAACGCAGCCATTCAAGGAGGAATTTCGTGCAGCTGGTGAAGGTGGTGGGACTACAAAAAACTACAGCCTTCCTATAAATTCCCTGTGATCCCTGAGGAAACCTCAGGAAACAGGCTATTGCAATGCAGATTTGCCTGGTTCCCTGAGGAATGATGCACTTCCACAAATCCTTCCCCGAAGAGATTTAGCTTTTCAACAGTTTGTGCTCAAGCACAATTAATTTTGATGGCTCCTGCACAATTACAAGTTTAATGTTTAGGTTTGCTATCAATTACCACACCAGACTCTTCCTGGGTCACCACTCTGTGAGCTACCACAGCTTTGCTCATGTTGTAGCCATCTCCATCCTCTCAGTAAATTAATAAGCTTGGAGCACGTGGGTCTGTCTGAACCAGCTGAAGTGTAAAGGAACAGTAACCATAATAAATAAATAAAGAGCCACTCCAGGGCTTTGCTGTCAGGTATTAGAAGTGTGGAACAAATTAATGGGCACCTCCCCTGTTCTGCATCCTGAGATACAGGTTCAATTTTGATTCAAATAAGAGATGCTGATGTGAATAATAAGACCTGTGTGCAGTGCCACAGTCTTGTGTGCAAGCATTTGCTAATTAATGCAGTTTGTTAATGGCAAGTACTTGGACAGATGTTGGTATTTAGGCAACTGCTCACCATTTGTAAAAACCCAATCAGCCTGAGCTAGGAGTGAGCTCTCAGTTCTTTCCTGATTAGAAAAGTTCATCAGGAACCCTGAAAGTTTGCAGCCAAGGTTTCTTTAAGTTTTCTGCTTCGATATTCATCCATATACATCATCTATGAAATATTTACAGAGAAAGCCACTTAAAACAATGAAATATGAATGAGTCCTGTGGTGGAGGCAATGCATTTCCCTGCCAGGTCTTACCCAGAGCGGCATTTGGGGGGGTTTATGCAGGGACAGGATCCTCTAATGAATCTGGCCAAGGGGAATCAATATGAGAGTAATTAATTTAACTCCTTCTCCTTATTTTTCCAAGTGACAGATTTATGGTGGGTTGTGGAAAAAAAAACCATTAAGCATTATCATTTTCCCTCTACTGGAGGCAGAGTGGGTAGATATAAAGATAACTGGTCTGTGGCTGTTCCCTGTCTGACACAGGGATCTGCTGGTCAGAGAGGGAACTTCTGACCTAAAGGAAAAGGCACAAGGGAACAAGGAAGAGCTGGGAATAGCAGGAGAGCAGCCTTGGTTATGTGATCGCCTGGAGCTGTTCCGGAGGAACCACCACCAAATGACAGCTGTCACTAGGAATAACCACGGCATATGGGGCACTTCCCAGGAAAAGACGGTGAGATTAAACCATAAAATCACGGACACAACAAGTACACACTGTATTTGGTGGGGTTCTTTGCATTTATCTTTATTGGACCCCATTTATGACCCATTTGAATTGCTGTACTCAGAAAGGGAAGTCACTTTCCCAACAGCTTCAACGTGGTTTTCTCTTTTATTATTTTTCCCCAGATATCCTCCTCTTCCTTCTCTCCTTTCCTTTTAATGTAAATAATAGAAGGATTCTAACAGCCATACCAGCTGCTGAAATTGAGAAATCAAAGCAATAAAAGAGCATTTAAGCCACCACTAGTATACTCATTCTCTCTCCCTTTCTATAAAGACAGCAAGTTTCTTATATTCTTGATATTATACAATACCTTTTTATTCTTGACTCTAAGTAACTACTTTCAATGTTGTCTCTATCCCCACATGCAAAAATTCCCTATAGGCTTCAACAACTTAGTCACCAATACAATGAGAACCAGAAAGTCCAACAAGCCCTGACAGTTCACATAAACTCAGGAGCTGTTCCACCAAAATGTGATAGAAATCATTGCAGTTGCAATATTCAGATCACTACAGGAATTAAACAAGGTCTTGACTCACTTTCTACAGATACAATAATCACCTTCCTGAAAGAGTACAAAACCAGTAAGCTCTG
The DNA here is from genome assembly GCA_035583155.1 of Acropternis orthonyx. Lineage (NCBI taxonomy): Eukaryota > Metazoa > Chordata > Aves > Passeriformes > Rhinocryptidae > Acropternis > Acropternis orthonyx. The sequence continues at coordinate 2,610,640 of JAWWEU010000125.1, forward strand.
TGTGTTATTACTTTCTTTTTTAGTATTAATTTCCCAACTCCTTGATCAAACTAAGTGAAATACAAAAGCTCATGAACAACCATGATAATTTCAATTTAGACCACTCCAGTTTGGTGAACACTTTCAATTTAAAACACACACTCCAGCAATTCCTCTCGACCAGATACAAAATACTTTCCTTTACAGCTGCCCAGAATAATACAGGATTTGAGCTCTCTTAACTCTTACTCTCCAAACTCCAAGGGGAAAATATTATTGCGTGCTGAGAGTCATTACAGACATTCCAGCCAAGTTATTAAAAACCCCTGTCGTTTCACTGGTCTGTGCTGATACTTTCTGAGCAATAATGGAGGTTTTGGGGGAGGGCTGTAGGTATGTTTTCAGCAGCTGTGTGGTGTCTGTCCCACACTGCCCCAGGCTGTACCCACTGCAGCACCTGCAGACCTTGCTGGGAGCTGTTTATCCCAAAGGGGGTGGTTTGTTTGTGAAAAGGATATTAGAATACACTTACCATACATGGTGGGCGCCAATGCTGGGCAGCTTCTGCCTCTTCCAACTCATTCCCTGGGCTATTGCACCCCATAATGCCAAACCCTGCCATGCTGCCTGGGGCTTTTGCTGCATTGAGGTGCTGCTTCCACTTTGGACCTGGATTCTCTTTACTCCTTCCACTTCTGACTGTATGATTTAAAACTTTCAGTCCTTATGCCATTACTTTCCATTTTCTGCATGGATTATTTATTTTACATCCAGAAAAAAAGGATGGAAAAAGAAGAAAAAGCAATACCTTAGCAAAAGATGAAAGCATATGTTCCCTCTTTATGATGTTATATCCACTCTGGGAGAAAAAAAGGTTATCAAGTCTCTTCCATCTTGAATATATTTAGTAAGTTATATCTCTGTCTAATCAGTTAACTGATTTTCATACTTCACTGATACTTTAGAAGGAAGATAATAAAATAACTGGAAAAAATGTATACTCCCTCTTCCCAATGTTTTCCCCTATAGCTTGCTATGTATTATTCCCTGAATAATGACTACTAGTGCATAGCTATCTTCTAACTGCATCTGGTTTTACTTCAGTCATCCTGAAAGCCTTGGGAGTGGTTTTTCAATTGTTTTTACACCCAATTCAACTAGTAACTCAGAACATGCAGATCAGCTAAGTGAGAAAAAGAAAAGGTCAGGACAATCAGGAAAATTTTTGAAGAGGGGTATTTAGTGCAGTCAACTATTTGTTAATACTTTGCCCTTCTACATGATTACTATTTTCTGGTTTAAAGTCATTTGTTACAAGGAAATTATATCTCTCATTCCTGAAATACCTTAAGAATGCATTGAAGTATTTCCTTAGGTTTAATATATTTGGGAAAGTTGTTTCAGAGGCCTGTTGGTTGATTTTACTCCTTTTTTACTTACCTACACTGTTTGACACAAGCCTTTGGCACGGCTGTAATTAAAGGCTATTAATTAACTTCTGTCTGCATCCAGCTGGATCTGAGGCATCCCAAAATAAAGACAGGCTCCAGGATCCCTTTTGGGAGTTGGTGCTGTATCCTCAAAAGCTGGAACAGAACTGTATCAAAATTATATTTCTGTATGTGATTTATTCTTACAGCTGAGGCCAACTTTTAATTCCTGAACCCTGTGCCAGTCAGACTTCACATCTCATCACTTTACCATCAACGTTCATTCTCACTTAGAGATTATGCTTTACTTACAATAAATCCACCAGCCTGGTGCCTTTGCCCATTTACTGCAGTTTTCTGGCTGGTAGTAAAGCGTTCTAATTTACTGAGCCAAATCTTTGCATTTTCACACAAGTTTTACTCAGCACTTCATTTGCCTTGTGAAATCCATATTATTCCAATATTATATGTTAGCAAATAACAAGTCAGACTTCTGCATAAGAATTACTGATGTACTGTTTGCTGACACAGCTCACTGTTCACACATATGCACAATCACACTGCTATACAGGTATTTTTTTAAACTATGCGAGACTTCTCTGATGGTTTTTCCTAAATAAACCACAGTGGGTTAAATAGCAAGTTCAGAGTTATGAGGTTATTACAGTTGCCAGGATTAGGAGTAAATATCTGTCATTTCCAACAGAGAAATGAGAAAATTTAGTATTACCAATAAATAAATAACACCTCTACTGCCTAAAAGCAAAATAATTTTGAAAGTGACGAGCTTCAAAAGTGTTAGATGTGTTGTAGACTTGAAGGAAAACTGCGATTGAAACCAAACAGAAGAGCAATTATGCCAGCACATGTGTCAGTGTGTACCTTTGACTGTATCACCTGCCCTTCAGGGGTACCCTGAGGAGCTCTAAGACTGTATACACAAGCCCCAGCTGAGGTCCTGTGTCATTCAAGGAAGGGGCCAGTTAAACCCAGGGTGAAGCCAACAAATCAAGTTCTGAACCACATTTATTCCCTGTAAATCCCTGCACTGTTGAAGCACTAAAGGCTCTGTATTTTCATGGCAAAGTCATCACAGCTTGGCCTCTCCAGGGGCAGTCAGGCTTCAGCCTCACATCTCCTCCATTATCCCTCTGCAGGAATAATCCACTGGACCAGGCTGCTCCAAGCTGTGTCCAAGCTGGCCTTGCACACTTCCAGGGATGTGTCCCAGGTAGCTGTACCTCAGCAAGGCTCTGTTAAAGGGAAGAGCTGGTGTTTGGATTTGCTCTGTGAAACGTGGATGGCAGTGTTGCTGGAACAAACTCTCTTGTGAGGTTTCCTGTACTTTCTGCTTGCAGCGTTGCCAAGAATATTCCTAAGGCAGCTTTTTCACAGTGACTTGGAATTTCACACTCTAGATGAAAGCAGTTCGAAAGCAAACAGAGTTTAAAAGAAACAGAGTATTTCAGGTTAGCTGTGTTAAACTGAAGAAATGAGCAGGCTTAACAGGAAAGATTCCTTCTTTTGGAATCCGGAATGGATCTTTTGGATCCAGGATATCTCTGGATCTCTGCCTGTAGCTGGAAACAACTGAAGTGACACAGTAGCATAGCTGGCTTATCCATGTTTTTAAAAAGTCCTGTCCTCTCTTAGCCTGGGGAAATAGAGACCTGCAGGATTTTATGCTCTGTGTGCTTGAGAGTTCCACATCAAGCACTGAATCATGTTTTACCCACAGAACTTGAGGCAGGGCTCTGCTCCCCACGACCTGCAGGAAAGGTCTCTGCTCTCTGGAGAAACCTCCCAGAGCTGCCTCCAGTCCGTGTGTGCGCAGTGGCTCACACGAGAAATATTTCCATCTCCAGCTTCCCCAAGGACATCTGCTTCATTTCTGACTTTTTTTGGTGAAAACCACCTCTTTGTCAGCAGCTGAAAAACAAGGAGACATGGTGGAGTCGGCTCTGGAACTGCTCCTGAGCTCTCACACGGGCTGTGCTTGATGCCAAGGAGTTCCAGCACTTGGGTCTCACATGGAACGCTGCCTGTGGTGTCACCGCGGATCGAATGAGCCTCATCAGCACGCTGCTCACATCCCCAAGCACAGCAGCTGGAACCGGAAACAGATATCCCAAGATTCCTTTCCTAAGGATGGTATGTAGAGAGGGCCTAACAGGAGCCATCAACACCCGGAAGCCATCCATTTAGGAGGATTTATGGATGGAAAAACAGAAGTGTCCAAACTCCAGGGCCAGGATGTTTAATCAACTATTTGTCTTGCTGTGACAGTAACTTTGCTAACAGCATTTGATAACACAAGTCTCTTGGCTTATCTTTTGTTGCATAAATATCTGGTTTTGTACTAAATATACACATAGGCAGTGATTGAGAATACATGTTTTAAACAGGCATCTGCTAGTGTGAAAATCCAGATGAATGCTTCTGTTGTTTGGGATTTTGTGTTTCAAATCTGGATGAAGAATCGACATCTTTTCTGCTTTATAAGCCAATTCCATCTGTATTTTTTCCCAGAGGCTGAGTGTGTAAAGCCAGAGTCTGCATTTGCAGGGAACTCTGTAGTTACCTTCCATCCCCTGCTTCTCTAATCCTCCATTTCCTCTAATTTTACATTTCACAGCCCAGAAACTTTCAGGTCCAGCTGAACAATCCTCAGAGCATCATCCCTTATTCCAAGAGCTGGTTATTATTCTCCCAGAGGTGCAGAGAGCTGGTTCCAGATATAATCCCAGCTTTCCCCTCATGCACCTCAGGTGCCTGTTCTTCACAGGAGCTGCTGCTAAACATGAGAAACATGGAGAAAGAAGTCACAGCATTCACAAGAACATGAAAAGATATACTGTACTTTTCAGGGAATAACACAGCTTGGGGGGAATGAGAATGAATCACAGTGACTCACTTTCACTCACTGAACTTAGTTCAGAAATGGGGTGGGGGATGGGCTGAGTGTGAAGATATTCCCTCTCTAATTCTATAAAGGAACAGCTAAACCTTCTCAGGACTCCTTTAAAGGTTACATGAACATTTGGTGTCGATTCACTTTCTGTACAAGCACTTAGTAGAGTGAAATCATACAGGAAGAAAACCCACAGGCTGCTGGTTTAACAGCGGCAGCGAGGGCTAGAATGGCAGAATTTGGGAATTTCATGGAATAATAGAATCATTTAGATTAGAAAAGCCCTTTAAGATCATCAAGTCCAACCGTTCCCCCAGCACTGCCAAGGCCACTAGTAACCCATGTCCCCAGAATGCCACAGTGTCTCTTAAATCCTTGCAGTGACAGTGACTCAGATGAAGTCATGGCTATGAAAACATTCCAATACAACGGGTTTTGATCTAAGTTACTCTGGTAATTCTGGAGAGAAAATACCTTCAAGAAGATCAAAATCTGGCACCCTTCTAAACTGGAAATCCTTTGAAGAGAATGAGCTAAATCGATGAGGAGCTGATGAAGAGCTGAGGAGGAGGGATGGGAACTGAAATTTGCAGGGACAAAAGTTATGAGGAGAAGACCAGCACATACCCAGGGTTTCAGTGAGGAGTGCTCAATCCCTGCCCCTCAGTGGTTCTCGGATGGAGCAATAAATGCAGCTGGAGACAGAAAGTGACAGTGTTTACCCACGTCCATTCTGCACTGACTCATCTCCACACTGCGTTACTGCAAGTCGGCCTCTGCTCAGGAAGAAAGCTTGGCAGGAGGACATTCCTCTCTTGCTCAAGGTCTTCTTGCTGACTGGCAAGGGCCAAGCTCTCCAGTGGAGCTGGAAAAGGTGCCAGAAACGTAAGTCAGTGTGTTTTTCTTTTCTTTCTTGGTCATAAAACGAGTTGCTGCCCTGCACCGCCGAAGATGTGAGCACCTCCCTTCCCAGTCCTTAACCAGGTAAAAGGGAAAAGCTCCAAAATAGTTAGGATTCCCCTGACACCCCAACCCAGAGCTCTCTGTGCCCTCCCCCACACCCCTCATTTAATTTAAAATAAAAAGAATGACTTCGCCCTTTCACTGGAAAATATTAATAAACTATAAAGCATTTTAATGACAAATCCTTACTGGGATGAGTAATTCTTTGCGGGAGAACAGCACCTGGAGGTTTTTGTGTTTGGTCTCAATCACATAAAAAAATATAAAATGATCTGAGGGCTAGACCAGAAAATTAGAATTGAAGAAACAATTAGAAAGAGGGCACACATTTCTAATGATCTGGGTAATTAAACATTGGAACAATTTAGCAAGATTGGGGCAGACTTTCCATATGGTTTAGCATGTTTGTACTTGGACTGCTTCATAACACGGTATCTGTAGCAAATTTATAAACACAGTTTGCTAACACAGATTTTTGCTTCAACTTGCAGCAAGTGCATAAATAGCTTTAAAATCGTTAACAGGAGGGCTAATTAAGAAAATGAATCACAGTATCAGCCACGCTGGTGATCCCACCCACCTTTCAGACAACACAGGGAGAGTTCAACCAATCTCCTAAAGGGCAGGTTGGGTTAGAAAAGAAAAGAAAAATAATATTCATAAGAGATTTATAATTAAAGCCAAAGATTCATTTCCATTGGAAACAGATGGTCAGGCAAAGGCACTCGGGATAATTTAGCTAAAGCCTGTGCTCCAACTTGCTAACAAAAGCATGGATTTAATCTTCCATTGAGTTGCACATGGTAACCTGTTTACTGCACGCTGTGGATCAGGAGGTACCCACAGCACTTCGAAACCAGCACCACTGCTCTCAGTGAACATAAATTAAAATTGCGAGTGAAGGGAAAAACAAACAAGACTTACACAACTCCAGGAGAGAAGGAGAGGTGGAGGGCTGGGTGAACCAGGAGGAACCCGAGGTGGTGGTAACGGGGGGTACACCCCAAAGACATCACTGAGATGTTGTGGTGGCAAAATGCAGGGTGGACACTCGACGGACAGCAAAAGGGTCGGTTTTCTTTGTTTCTTCAAGGTGAACTCAGGAACCAGCTGCAGTATTGTGTGGGTAAATCCCAGTGACACCACTAGAAATGCATCCATACCTCAGGACATCGCCTGTCTCAGGAGACAACACAGAAGAGCGTCACTGGCATGTCTTTTCCTCTGGGACTAAAGCAAAAATGTTGATAACTTTACATCTAAACTGGTTTTCTTTCACCTCCCCTCCCTGTAATGAGCAATTTTGGTTCACTGCTGTCACACCTACCTCAGTAATTCCCAAAATGCCCATTTAAGCCAGTGTGCATCTCACCTGGACCTGTGCACAGCGGTGACTACAAACCCTCAAACCTGCCCCATTTTCCTTGTTAAAGCTGTTAATGTTTCCAGCAGTACTGACACCCTTGCAGGACAACTCTATTCCTGTTTATATTTTCTCAAAGTCCTTGGCCAAAAAAAAGTACAAAATAGATGATCTTTGGGGAAACAATATCACTAGGCAGTTACAGACTGAATAATTCTGGAATCAGAATACAGATGGAGCGAGTTTTCTCATTCAGCAGAGGTAAACCACGGTGTTACATTCAGAACCAGAAGAAATGAGAATGAGGATTTGTCCATAGCCTTGGAAATGGAGCAGCTATTTTATGGCACTGGTTGCTCACCTACAAGATCTTCAACATGTTCTGTTGGGAAATGCAACAACTAAAACACTTCAGTTATGCAACAGACCCTGAGGGCTACATCTGAATAAATATAATATCTCTGATTTAAGTAAGTGGGACTTAAACAGAGCCTGCTCTCTGGAATCAGGAAAAAGTGACTTGAGAAGGACATCCGTATTTTTCCTGAATTGGGCATTATAGGCATGGCTGTTCTTAGTATATTTTGGGATATAAAATATAGTAAGAGAGTTTATTCTGTATCCTTTTTCTTTCATCTTTTGTTTAGCACTGGGGCTTTTAGAATATGGCTGTAGGAGATAAGACAAAGAATGGAAATGTTGTGAGGAAACATCAAATCCTTTTTCTGGGACAGTTTCAAACTTGATGGTTTTGGGTTTTTTTTCTTTATAAGAATAAGCAACACCTAAGGAGTAAAAGACTGCCTGACATGGACCAACAAAACCAAACACAAAGTGCACGGGCAGTTCCCTGCCTGGGGTGCCATCCCGAGCCCGGAGCAGCAGGGGATGCTCTAGGCTCAGAGCAGCCACAGGGCAGAGCAGGGGGAGAGCTCCCTCCTCAGGAGGTGATATTCCCCTGGAGAATGTGAATGACACCAGTATTGAATATTTTATTCACTTCTGATGTCCACATTTTTCATAGTTTACTGAAAATTTGGAGAAGGTGTGCAAAAACGACTCAGGCTTTACTTGGGAACTGGAGAAAGTGCCACACAATGATTAGACTCTATGGAGCCAACCTGTTCAGCTTCTAAAAATTTAAATGTTGGAATACAGATGTACAATCATAAGGGGAAAACACCAGGTGCCAAAGGACTCTTTGTCTTGGGGATGAAAAATAACATAAGGCTGGAATCTATAGCCAGACAAAAAAATCTAATTAGAAAGAAGGCATATTAACTCAGTATTAACTCAGATATTAAGTACTGCGATAGATTTTCAATGGGAAGTAATAGATTCTTCATATTTTTTCTGATCTAAATCAGCACTGGATGTTTTTATTCATGTTAGTTCAAGAAACAACCTTCTAGTTAAACAGAATTTAGCTAGAGTAAGGTGTGAGTAATGGAATGAGAATTAGAGACAAAGAGAGGAAATGGCAACCTGAACCCTGTGCCTTTAGCAAGACACTGTGTTGTGCCACAAGGCTTCTGTACAGAGGACAGTGAGAAGGGTGGTCTGCCTAGGAATTCAGCTGAACCGAGGATCATGCTGTAGGAAATGTTACCTGTGTGGCTCCGAGGAACAACCATGGCTAACAGCACAAAGACTGGATTTCAGCTGGCCTTCAAGGACTGTCTCCTAGTGCCAGTCCTCATGCTGGTGTGCTGGCACGCCTGGGAAGGAGACAGATGTCACTGAGACCACAGCCTGCTGAGCATCTTCCTCTGATTGCAGTGTAAGCATCTCCTCAGTTCAGTTGGTGTGTGGGAGTAAGGAAGTGATGGGAGAGAAGGACAGGAACCACAAAGGGCACCTAAACTCGCTCATTATCTGGGATAACCCTTGGATCTTGGCACACTCACACTTTAGGAAGTTTAAATGACTGCTGTTAAAGTCTGTGGGAGGCTGAGGAGAGCACTGGAAACAGCACAGCCTGTTCCTCCTGACACAAACCAGGCACTCCTTGTTCTTCTCTGCTGCCATTCCACGCAGGGGGTTTCTGAGCAGGCTTTCACATCCCATGTTGAAAGCAGAATTAATCATGTAGCCTTTCTACTTGCAAAGAAAAGTGGAAAAAATATCTAGTGGCAGTAAAAATCTCAAAAGAAATCACATTTAAAGACAGAAGGTTGTGAGTGGCTGAAGTCATCAAGGCTGAATGCCAGGACTGTGTTCCCTCTGCACTTTTTCAAACCCTTTTGTGGGTTTCTTTCAACTCCTCCATAGCCACACAGCAATGAGAGATCAATTATTTAAGTATATTAGAAAAGGGGCTTGCTAAGAGATTGCTTAGGGATCACTTGAGAGCCCAAATGATTTGGTAAACTCCACTGACCCAAAAACTCCAATATGCTCTTTATCAACACTAGCTGTATTCCCTCCATCCAGAGTGACAAAATGTAATGGAATCTGCTAATGAAAACCCAAATAAAACTGGAACCAGTAAGGTATGCTGTCAGAGAAAGACTTTCAGAAGTGTTGCCCAGAGGTAAGAAATGAGTAGTTACGCTCTTGACCTTCAAGTTTTGCCAATAGTCAGAGCTTTGAAGGTTGGGTTTTATAAGAACAAAATCAGATGATGATAGATGAAATATTTCTTTAGTGACATGTGGTTCACTCTCCCAAAATGCTCCTTTTAAGCAGCTTGCAATGTCTTCACTCAAAGTATGACACTGGCCACAGCTTGGTACTCCCCCTCTCCACACAGGGCCATGCTTCCCCTCCTTCTCCAGCCCTCTTTCAAAATACAAATACACCTTGGTTACCTGAAAGGAATTAATTAGTGTAATGCCCTTGCCAAGTAATGCTCAAAAGTGATCTTTTTAAGCAAATCTAGGGAACAACAACAAACCTCACTGCCTGCACTAATTTCAGGTGATTAAATACTTGACTTTTACTGAGATTCTGATGTTCACAAGGAATTACAAAAATGTGTCTCTCAGGCTATGCTGGTATGACATTTCAGGACCCTGTTCTTCCCTTGTTATGGAAATTCACAAAAACAGCCATTAATCAGTTCTGTTACTTCAGTCACAAGCCAAACTCCAGCAAAGCTGCCCTGATTACAACTGCAACCGATGGAATTTAGGAAGTAACTTTTAACCATATCACGGATTATACCTTTCTTGCAACATTAATTCAAGTCCAGGCATTTCACTGTATCTTCTTTCACGCAATAGTATCTATATTTATATTTATTATTATTAGCTTGCTTGGCAGGGGTGAAAACAAGAACACTTTTGTATTTTCACATTGGCCTGCCTTTGACATAAATCCTCCACTTCATCAAGACCTCTGCTTATGCTCCACAGAAAGAAAATCAGGTACATTACTGAGTACTCCTCTGAACAGAAATGGGATGCTGAAGTGCAGCTTGTGCAACTTAACTGCTAAATTAAATCTTATGCTCTTTTTTCCCCCTGGGGAACACACATTCTTTGGAGTACACATTCTAGGAAAGGAGCAAATAAAAGACTGAGAGCAGCCACAGAAAAGTTACTTCTGTCCTGAGAGTACAATTCATTAAGTCGGCAGGCACACGGTATGTTCCAGTGTGTGTCTCTGAGCTAACATTACCTTTTGGGCAAGCAGACCTAACACTGAGGTTATTTCACGCTATCTGTACTATGATTTTAGTACACTAAAACTAGATTTTAGTCACTTTGCTTGAACTTCGCTAATGAATATTCACTGGGTTTAAATGGAGATGATGAAAGGAACCTGCTGTTAGTCTGGGAATAATCCATACTAAAAATCAACAAGTACTTTTTCCAGGGCTTGTACATAATCCACATCAATAGTCAGTGAAGTAAGTCCTCTCCTTATCTGACAAAAAATCCTATAAAACATACCGAAAGTTATTTTCTTGCTTTCTTTCTTCAGAGAGTTCCTGAACCAGTTTTATAGCAGTAGCTAGTAGATCCGGCAGCCCCATGTGCACTGAAGAATGCCACCCTGAGGGATTCAGAGCCTTGGGGACACACAGGGGTGGCAGCCCCAAAATGGCAGAGCGACCCCATGAATGCCCCAGAATGGCACAGTGACCCCATGAATGCCCCAGAATGACAGATTGACACCATGTCCTTACCCAAAGTGGTGCAGTGATCTATGGCATGTCACAAAATGGCGGCTTGGCCCTCATGGCGAGTCACAAGATGGCGGACTAGCCCTCACGCCTTGTCACAAAATGGCGGCCTGGCCCTCACACCTTGTCACAAAATGGCGGCCTGGCCATCATGGCCTGTCACAAAATGGTGGTTGGGCCCTCATGGCCTGTCACAAAATGGCAGCCTGGCCCTCATGGCCTGTCACAAAATGGTGGCCGGGCCCTCATGGCCTGTCACAAAATGGCGGCCTGGCCCTCACGCCTTGTCACAAAATGGCGGCCTGGCCCTCACGCCGGGTCCC
>JAWWEU010000125.1:2622951-2659385 GCA_035583155.1 Acropternis orthonyx
GTCTGGTCATCACGCCTTGTCACAAAATGGCGGCCTGGCCCTCACATCTTGTCACAAAATGGCAGCCTGGCCCTCATGGCCTGTCACAAAATGGCAGCCTGGCCCTCACGCCTTGTCACAAAATGGCGGCCTGGCCCTCATGGCCTGTCACAAAATGGCGGCCTGGCCCATGGGTTGTCACAAAATGGCGGACATATAAATATATTGCAACTCAGAGTAGAAGATTCCAATCAACGCCTTAGTGAGTGCCTTGTTGTGGCCGGACAAGCTACAGAAAGTACAACGAGCTGCAGTGTTGTGTGGATAACCCCAGGAGACCCACGGTGTGGAATCCTCCCTCCCTCCGGCCTTTGCCTTTAGGCAGGGCCGGGCTTTGCCTCCCACCTTACGTCAGACTGAGCAAGGACAGCACAACCCCGTTCCAACCCCGACTTTTGCCGCCCCCTGACCAAAGCGGCAAACCCAGGCGCAGTGCGCTCCCCCTGCAAACTGCAAGCGCTTACTCCTGTGGCACATCCGTTTAACATCCACTGGTCTGCCTCGCACCCCGTACGTTCAAGGACTCCCATTTTGCCTGAGAGAGAACAGATATAAATAATTATAGAATGAAAAGCTGTCAGAGAATAATGCTCTCTGGTTGCTTCGGTCCAGTAAAAGCCAGAGCCACCATAAAACTTTCATGGCGAAGGGCAATAATTGAGGCTATGAGGGTAACACCTTATCACACTGCCTGGTTGCTATTATGACAAAATAAATTAAAATATTTTAGTCTGTCTTTATATATAGTTTAGCTTGCACACCTAATTCTGGCCTTTTTGAAATGACCTTGGAAAATGAAGTGTATTTTCTCACAGGCATGAATTTTATACATCCCATTTTCGAGTATAATATCTCAAGGCATTATTCTCATTTCTTTCAAGGACATCAATGGCACACTAAAAAAAAAAAAAGTGAGAAATTAAAGAACATCTGAGTTCCTTATTACTCACTGAATAGCCTGGATCTGAAGCAAAGCTACACAGATTTCTAAGAAATTAATTAGTCACTGGAAGGGCCACACAGTATGAAAAATGAGTGACAATATTAAACACTTATGCAGATAGACATCACCCTTTCACAATTATTATTTATATGCAGCTATTGAAGAAGTCACTTCTGTGTTCCCCCCAGTCTATTCATTCCAGAAGTAACTCTAAAATCTGCCTGGCGTGTTTCTGTGTTTTTGTTAATGACAGCTTTATGCTGCTTTATGGCTCAAAATAAGCAATGTGCTGGGCCTTGGCAGTACATACCTGCAGTTAGTTTCCTTTTAAAAAGGGCAGGGGGTGTCGGAGCGCTGGACATGGTTCAGATTTCCGTGTGAACCGATTTTAGGAATGTTTCAGGCTGTAATTCATCTCTATAAATGTGATTTCTGAGTCAAGCGAGACATCGTCGAAAAGCAGGCTTATTTGAAATTCTACCAAAATATGTTACAGCTATGCAACAAACGAACCATCAATTTTACTTCACATAATTCATCTTGAAGCTCCTATGTGTGTATGTACTGTACCAATTACCACAGATCACCAAGAACGTGCAGCCAGCCCGTGCATCCATCATCCATGCAGACACCTTGGAAAAGGGCAAAGCGGGAAGCATGTCTCAAATGATACGCATGCTGGAGGAAGAAATTCTGGTTCAGGAGCAAAATGTCATAAAACATTCCTGCACCAAAAATAATAGTAATAAGAAAAGTCTTACTAGAGTTTGTTTAAAATATATTAAGCCAGAATTGTTATCTTGGATGCAAAAAAGAGGCAGACTACTTTTATGAATGCCATAAAAATAAACTATTTTAATAGGTACATAAATAAAAGGTTTAAAGTAGACTTTCCCCCCCAAACATCAAGATGGCCTAGCTTCTGTACAGAAACTGAACAGTATTCACATGACTCCTAAATTAAATAAACCCTTTGTTACATTCAAAACCACTGGAGGCAAATGCACAATGCAGTGACGCACCTGAATCGCTCTCCTTCCTCTTCCTAGCAGTGTATACAGTATTTCCTTGCTTTACAGTACTCTGAGGATATGGATCTGTTAAATAAACCTCTGGATGACAGGGTGAAAATAAAATTAAAACAGCAAAGTTAAAAACCCCCAAACAACCCTGACACCCAAAGGGGTATGTTGCCCCAGCCAGGAGGTTTCAATGGGAGAGAAATAAGGATTGTGATGTAAAATAAATTATGTCTTTTACATATTGCTGTATAGTTAAGTTAAAATGTTTAAATATTACATTCACTTTGGGGATGTGTTTTTGTCTATGCCTATAATAAATTATATGTGGTGTGTTCTAGCTGGTCATGTGTTTTACTGCAAATGGGGGAGCTTGGCACAGCTAGGAAATGTTCAAAATATTTCAGGTTTATTAAAGACAGACAAAATCTAATTCAAAGCAGCTTTCCTCCTATCATGCTCCCCTTCCCAGCACCTCTAAAAAGTCATCCTGATGGCTTCATATTTCTGCTTTGTTGTACCACAGTGTCATAGGTTGGTGACTACACTTACTGACCCACAGAGGTTCTCAGGCTTTGCTTTTCCTTTCTCTCTCTGAATCATCTCTCAATCTGAGAACATCTCCCATTAACATCTCCATCCTCTCCAATGATTCCAGCTACATAAGGCAAGGAAGCACCATTTGTCCATCAAAGCTGAGTTTCCTGAAACTAGGTGTTATGTTTGTTGTTGTCTGGAACGCGGCGGTGATGGGTGAGGACCATTCATCCTATGGAGGAGAAAGTCTCTCATGTGGACGCTCAGAGTGTTGAGATACCTTGTGCTGGTGAAATCAGAGAAACAAATTCCAAGATGACAACGCTCATCCATAGTGCAGAACTGGCATTTCTAGTCTATTCTGTCAGAAGTTCAACACAGCTGGTCCAAGCTACTTGGCCAAAAGGATGCTCAGAGTCTACCGACCAGCAAGACGTGACCGGCAAGGGAACAATGATTGTCCCTTTTTCCGATTTGCTTTTTTCTTGTTCTTCTTCTTCTTCTTACTCGCACTTTTACTTTTATCTGACTTCTTTTTCTTCTCATCCTCCTTGAACCACGGCCCCCAGACCCCTCCATTCAGCTTGGGGTTACTGCGAGGGTCCTTCGGCGGGTATCGGACAGGGACCGCAGTCTTATTGAACTGTGAGAGCCTGCGCAAGAGCTGTTTCACCACCTCTGGGTACCTGGCGGAGAGGTCCACCCGCTCGTAGGGGTCAGCAGTGATGTTGAAGAGCCACACGGTCTTCCCAGCAGACCAGGACACGCGCTCGTTGTGCCAGCGGTTGGGGCCCGCGTTGCTGAAGGCCTGCGGGGGCACCCAGTCGCTGTACCCCGGGTTTCCTGTCAGCAGCTTCCAGTGGTTCACCCTGATGGCGGACTGGATGGCGGTGTTCCAGATCCCATAGCCGGCGGCCCAGGACCCGTTCTTGGCTTTGGTGTAGATGGGGTCGATGTTGTGCAGGATGTCCACCCGCGGAGAGCGCCTGCCTTCGCTGATGGTTTCCCAGATGTCATATCCGTCCAGCTGGATGTCTTCATCAATCTGCCCTTCCGCCAGCGTGATCAAGGTGGGGAACCAGTCTGTGATGTGCACCAGCTCCTTGCACACAGACCCTTTGTTTTTCAGGAGGGGGCTATGGACAAACCCAACAGCACGGATACCTCCTTCCCAATAGGTGCCTTTGCTTCCTCGGAGAGGCCAGTTGCTTCCTCCAGCCATCGGCTGCCCGCCATTGTCTGAGGAATAAATGATAATGCTGTTCTCGTAGTACCCGTGCTTCTTTAGAGCAAGGGTCACGTTGTTTATGGCTTCATCCAGACAGGCCAGCATCGCCGCGTACCTTCGCCTGTTGATGTTGTTTATCGACCGATAATGTTCAAAGTACCTGCCCGGTGCCTGAAGAGGCGAATGGACAGCCTGATAAGCAATGTATAAGAATATGGGCTTCCCGGGGTCGTGAGCAGCCAAGATTTGCTGCACTTTCTGCGTGTACATCTGCGTGGAGTAGATGCCGGTGTCGTGGTCCCAGGCGGCGTTGTCATTCTCGTACAGGTCGTAGCCGCAGATGCCCGGGCTGTCACATTTGAAGTGCGTGTAGTAGTCGCCGCTGCCCAGGAGGGAGCCGAAGAAGGAGTCGAACCCTCTCTGTGTGGGCATGCACTCCCTGCGGTAAAAGCCCAGATGCCACTTGCCCACCATGTGTGTCGAGTACCCGACCTCCTTCAGCTTCTGAGGTAGCGTGACGTTATCCAGAGGTAAGCAGTTGGGCTGGGTCGGCCGGATGATGGAGTGCTGCAGGCCCGTGTGGATCTGGTACCTGGAGGCAGGAGGAGACAGGCATCAGGTGGAGGAGGAAACGCTCAGGTGTGCTGACACCCAGGTGCACAACCGCAACAGAAGATACTCCTATGCATGCAGCAACCTTCTCTGGAAACATTTCAGAGTGGGTACGTCGAAAACTAGCTCAGCCATGCTGTCAGACCTGCTCAAACAGGACAACGGCATCTGCTTTGCTTCACAAAGAGTGGTTCCCCCACCTCCTTTGGCCAGTGGGCACCACCACTGAAAGAGAAACCATGACTCCCCCTGCCAGCCTCATTTTTAATGCTTTAATTTCCTTGTAGCTGTGGGCAATGACAAAGGACCTCAGAGGCAGCATGCTGACTCTGAACCATTATTTGGGCAGGACTGTTTTAAAGCCAGCAGTCAAACTCCCAGACTCCCACAGCATCCCTTATGTCCAGCCCTAGGAAGCAGACCAGGCACCACGGCACAGACTCGGCACCAGCTGTCACTGTACCGAGAGCCCAAGGCTCTGATTTCTGCCCATCCAGCATGCACTATGCACACGGGCTATGACTTAGCATTTATTTCCTGAGTAAGGCCCTGGCCAAAACTCAAGGAGAGACTTTTCTGAGTGGTCACTCCAAAGGAAGTGATAATTTCAGCGCTGGATCTCTTCTTCAGCAGTCACCTGCTGCCCTTGCCTCACTGCCACATGCAACATTTCCTTCCACGAACTGAGCCAGTCAGAACACCTACACACAGCGGAGCACAGGTGTTTGCAGGTACTCTGTTTTCCTCCTCAGAAAGCTTTCACATGTCTCCATTTAACAATGATTATAGAAAACTGTGTGGATAAATACAGTTTTTACAATGCCTCGTAATTCGCCAGTGGTAAACACATCCACAGCATATAAAAATGCTGGACTTTGAGCATGTAAGCGCAGTCTAAAGGATGGGATAATAAATTCTGCAGTGCAGTACAGTCTGTGTGTAAAGAATACATATGGCCTCCACATGATTAGAAAATGAACCCAGCACGGGCAGCAATAAGTATCAAAAATCAAGGACAAATATGTTTATATCAGTTTGACACTAAAAAAATTAGAATGTAACAGCAGAGTGTGAACCACAGACAACCTCTCCCTGAGTGTGAAAATAGATTAAATTCCCAGCCACCAATAGAACGGCCAGGTCCACCAATGCTGTGAATCTTCCCCAAGCCCGCTTTTTATTCATTTCTGGTAGCAGGAGTTGGGACTTCCTGACATATTCTGCTGGTGTTGCCAATCTGATTGGCCTCCTAAGCTATCTAAAAAATTAGAAACATTAGGCTCTGCCTGTCCATAAATAACTTAAAGCCTGCTTTTATATGATGGCTTCCTGGCCAAGACCTTAGAAGGCGCCGTAGCTGTCTTCAGTGCCTGGCAATCTGCAGGAATTGTGCAACTCCCACTTAATTCTTGAACCAATTTCCATGGAAGCAGAAGCTCTGGTCTAACTAATTCATTGCAGAAGCTCTGGGTGTTGCGCTGGACTTTGGTGCTGCTTTGCTCTGCCTCCCTGGCCCCTTCTCAGAGCATTGTCTCTGTGACCAGATTGAGGACCTGGACCCCGGCCACCCAATTGTCCCCAAACTCACAGCTGGTGCTGACACAGGAGATACTGCAGCAGAGTTAAAGCACACTCCCAAAATTATGGGTTTCTGGCATCTACACTTTGCTTTTTTAAAAGAAATATCGTGCACACACAAATCCCCACATCCTTCCCATGGTTCAGCTGCAATATTCTCCTCCTAAAACAGGTAAAAGTGCCCCACACTTGAGTTCATTCCATGCCCGAGAGTCCTCAGGGAACTTTGTCCACAGGGCATTTCATTTCCTTCCCCTTCTCTTTCCTCCACCTTGTTAAATCCTTTCAGTAAATTCCCATTTTTTGATCCAGCTGGACAAGTCCTTGCCCCCACCCTGCTATTTCAGTAAGGAGCTTCTGCTTTCTTAGCACTGACAGCCTCCCTGACCTCGAGATCAGACCCTAATTCCAGCTGGGCAGTTTCTCCCCGATAAGCTAATTTAGCTGGAAGTCAGGATTTTCTCTCAAGGCATGTTGTAGTGACAGAGATCCCTCCACCCTTCTGAACACAGAAACTGAGCCTAGGGGGGAACAGACAGCAGAATTTGACACATTGCAAACCAGTTTGCCTCTTGACAACGCCTTCAGAGAAAGCATGATAGTCACACGAAGACAAACCCCATAAAGAACTCCGAAAACACCACGCAGATTCCCCAGCGAGGGCTTTTCAATTACAGACACAAGCATGAAATTCCTACACTGTTAATCCGGCAAATACTGAAGCAAAAAGTACCAAGAAGGAGCCTCAGTCCTACAGGCATTCAGCACTGCCTCTTGTTTTAGTGGTGCCCTCAGTAAGTTATTCAATACCCTGGCAACAACGCACATATAACATATAAATATAAATATCCGTGCACATATAGTCTCTGCTGTTGCCTTTTTGCATGAGACTTTGGTGTGTTTCCCATATGTGTGCGTGTCTGTGTGCTATTTTTGGCACAGCTATGCTTTTGGATATACCTATAGGCACACAGACAACTAGATAGCCATTTTTATAGTCGTATATATACATATAAAGGGATCTGAAAAACAATCAATTCTAAGTCGAAATATTTCAAGTGCAGAAATGGTTCAAAGAAATATCAACCTGATTATGAGAATATTTTTCACTGTTAGAAAAATGGCTAAGATTTATTCACTTTTCTGTGCCACATGCCTTCCTAATTGATCCATTATGTGCCAATATTACTTTCTCAGTGAAAGTATTTCATTTTCAAAGGACTTGCAGAGCACTCATGGGAAAGCAAAGAGCAAAGACAGTGATGGTATGAAAGCAAATGGCATTAATAGCAATAGGAAAAGTGTCTCAACATGACTATCTTGAAATTGTATTTAGACTCTGCAAGAGGAAAAAATCTGAACAAGGCAAAACATAAAGGGGCAGATGCTGATTTTGGGGAGTTGTCTGGGAGATAAAGTCACCATGAAACATCTGTGAGATACATACTATAGATTTCATCACTTTCTACCACAAGTTTAGCTAATTCTCTAGAGTAAATTGGTTGAATTTAACCCCAAAAACCAAGTTGGGACTATGAATAGCCTGGAATTCATTATTACAATTTCAACACTAGCAACTAGTCAAATACAAGTAAATGCTGATGGGCCACAGCATCTAATTTCAATGGTTTTTTAGACTTTGACTTTTTTGGACATTATTTACATGAAGGTAATGAAGTGATAATAGTCTGCATACAGAGTAGGGGCTCAAGACTCAGGAATACTTCATATGCATGTGCTGTGCTCTCCTTTTCCCTACTCCTCCAAGTTTCTGGATCACAGGTATCTCCACTAGACACCTGAAATCTGAAACTAAGGGACTAAGTAAAATTCACTTAGTAAGGGACTAAGTGAAATGCTCAGCTAACAAGACATATTTCAGTATACTGAAAACTAACTTATCCTTTCTCCACGGGGATGTCTCTCTGTATATCCCACTGTCCTTGTCATTTTCCTGGTGTGGCTGTTCGGCTGTTTGTCTTCTAACTGAGATTCTTCAAGGGCTCACTGAAGATTAACAGAGAAGCTCAGCTGGAAGGTTCTACTTTCAACACCTTTTGCTAGCAGAGCTCTAGCTGGTGCATATGGAAAATGTATTTTTATTATGCTTGCATAGCTCAGGATATGTTGAAAAAAGAATCTCAAAGTTTAAAATAATAAGCTCTAGCCTCATATTCAGAAAAGAACATTTTAAATTTGAAAAAAAATCACCAGGAGTCGCAGACAGAGCAACTGCACTGAGGTCTGCATAAATTAAAGGCATCACTAATGATGACTGTGCATTTCCTTGTTGGAAATAATCAAATACAGCAAGGAGATACCAGTTGAAAATGTAGATTTAGGGATTGCTAGTGAATGGCCTTTGACATGTTACCTGAAACTGTTTGTCTAACACAACACCAAGGCACAGAGCTATTCCAGGTGAGCAAAGAATATAGAACTCGGTGACATTTTTGGCTTGGAGATTCCCAGTCCTCAGAGGTCCAAGTTATTATAAACCCCAATCTCCCACTTGTCACCAGTAAATCATCAGAAGCAGGAGGCAATCACCAGTGAGAAAGAATAAATAAAATAGAGACGTCTTTATGATGGACTGAGGCTTTAGCATGGAGTCCACAAGCCCAAAAAAGCTATTACTTTGGGCAGGTATATTCACTTTATTCACCTCAAAGCTGTTCTGAGCTCTGCAAGGTGCTTGTGAGGGAAGCAGAAGCTGTTCAGGAGCTCTTCTGCTTTCAGCCTTCCAACCAGGCTGGTGAAGAGCAGGGCAGAGGGATGCAAAGCTCCTGATGATGGACATGTTGGATGTGAAAGGAACACAAGAAAATCATTCTGCGTCAGAAATACCTGCCTTAAAAACTAAACGTCTTACCCGGAATTTGCTAAGGGTTTTAAAACTAAAATGAGAACAAAGCTGGGAAAGGGCTGGGTTGATACAGGAGACAGTGGGGCAGACGGTGAGCCAAGCTGATTTCAATGAGGTGCACGAACAGGAGTGATGTTATAGGTACCGAAATAACTCTCAAGTCAGCGGTGCAGTGTTTTGCCCTGCTTAGAATTCTGAGTAACACTCAGGAGTGAAGGAAACACTTTCTATGCTAGAACATGATCCATCACAAAATGTACCCTTTTGGTGAACAATATAAATGAAGGGTAGAAAGGATGTGTTGGCTTTTGCTGCTCTTCTGCCTGCCTAAGCTCATGGGTGAGATATTCTGAGCATCTCAAATGTTGTCCCAGTGGTTTGAATCAGATACAAAATACTTTTATTGATACGCGCAAAGGGTACAACATCTGGGAGATGGTGCGCGTGTGACAAAGAGGGAAATCTCTTGTGTGAATCCAAACACATCTCTTGGAATGTTTTCTCTGCTCAAGCCTCCTCTCAATGTTAAATGTAAGCCAGAGAAATATAATTTTCTGTATTGAATCTATCGTGTAATCATTTTTACCTTTTGGCTTATAACTTTCAGATTTTGGGGCAGAAAGTGGGTTATGGGCGTAGATGGATCAGAGAAGGAAATGCAACCTTAACGACTAAATGCAAACTCCAAACCTTCACAGACTGTGTCGTCCCACATAAATCAACCCCGAGGTGTTCACTCAGACATACACACACATCCATTTCATCCTCAGCTGTATTCCTTGGATTTTTACGTGTTTATAAATCACAGCAGGAAAATATCCCCTCCTAAACCAAGTGTTTAGAGAAGAACTCTAACTCAGGTTATTTACTGTGTTATCACTCTGGCAGTGCTATTGCAAACGGCTCTTGGAAGATTCTGTATCTTGCCCTACTTGCAGGTTTTTCAGTAGTGCTGGTGGGTTTTTTGGGGTTTTCAAATCAGTTAAGGCTCTTCTATCAAACTCACAAAGAGAAAAATAAAGTAGCAACTTACTTGTGGACTAACAATGTTATCAGTTTTGTTCCAATGACCTTTTTCCAAGGACCTACAGGAGTTATCCTGTGATATCAAGGAGGTGTCCTTGTCTAACCAGATCCCATTTGGATTTTGATGCATTAACTGAACCTCAGAATCATTTGGAAATTGTGATTTCATGCCGGCTCTGAGTTTGGTCATTCAAATAATGCCCTTACAATCCCATACCCTTACGCTGCCAAAGGGATTTTTATCATCCAGCAACAAGAAATGCTTGAAAATAGGGAAACCAAGACAGAAAGTGTTGCTCTTCATGGCTCTATATTCCAACCAGCTGTGCATCTCAAGGATGTGCACCAGCTCTCCTCTCTTTTACCTTCCCAGCTCCTGCTGACACAACTGGTACCCCGGGAGCGAGGCAGAGCCAGTCAATAGTGGGAAGGAAACTGTTGTGCCCAGAGCTGTGAGCTTTAAGGGAAAAATATGTGGCCATGGGACCAAGCTGGGAGGGACCACGAATAGCGACCTTTGTCTGTGTGTCCTTGAGGTTACCCTTCCTGGTCCCAGAGGGCGTTCCGTGCAGGGAAAGAGAAAAGTCACATGATGAAACTCAAGCAGAAGTTTCTGCTTCGAACGACCCCGCAAATTAAGTTGCAGTTAGTGTTTTGATACACTAATTCTGATTTTTATAAAGCATTATTAAACTGGCAGCTTCCCCACTACCAACCTTTCCTGCCACTGAGGCTCAAATGCGAGCAGGGGAAGGATGAGGGGGCTGTGGGAGTCGGCAGCAGCTGGAAGGCACATGTGTACGAGCAGCTATTGTTTCCTGTGCTGCCAGTCTGCAGCTGTGCAGACAGAGCCCAGCTCTTCCAGCTTTATCTCAGGGCGTGATTCACTTAGAAACCAGGGAGGAACGTGTGATTGCAGAATGGGCGCTCGCCTTTTGTGTCTACATGGAGGGACATGAGAAGAAAACAACGTGACTAAGTGCTTTGCATGCCAACTGCCGATCCAGAGCCCGCCACCAAATTCTGGGCTCGCAGCAACAACAGATCCCATTGGATAGGGCACCTCATCACCATGTCACCAGAGAAAGAAGTGTACTGTCCCTGAAGTTAAGGAAAACCTGTCAGGACAGGGACATGGCACATCACAGTTTGTAAAGGTCAGGCTGGGCAAAATTCAACATCATCTCATTCTGCCCAAAATAATATACTGATCGGTAATAACACAGGCATTTTTACACAACCCAAAAAAAGCCTGTCACGCACGTGTGTGGAATATCTCAGCTAAAAATCTCAAGGCCGAAACTCCTAATCCTGTGGCAGTCTGGGAAAATCAACTCACCTTTATACAGGGAGATTTTATCCAGTGACTGCACCCAAGGGACATGAAAGATATCCATTATATTGCCTTCATAAGAAGACATCTCTCATCAAAACGACATACCTGATGGCAGCCCTTAAGGTAGCAGCGAAACAGTTACTGTCTTATCCTGCTCTTTGATTAAAATACTCATTTTGACCACTTAGTACCATTTCTGAATTAATACTGTCCTTATGTATTATTCATACACCCAGTACTTAGAGCCTCTATCAACCTAAATGCTGTACCACGACCTTGAATTGACAGCAATGATGCCTGAGGACAGAATGAGAAGATGTAAAATTCAGGTTAACAACCACCATACCGTGGGTTTATATGGTGTCATTTCAGAGGGGGAATTGCTTTATAATTAAAGAACGTTATGACATTGAAAGAAATGAGGATTATGCAGTGCTGCAGAGACACCTCAGGTGTTTTAGACACCTTCACACCACATCCAAACTTTGTGACAGCTGTAATTTCTTATTAATCATTCAGCAGCTACATAAACACACATTTCTGAGCACGACATTGGAGAATGTCAGAGTTCCATCATTTATTCAGCTCAAGTGTATCATAGGCCACTAGACTCTTTTGAAAGCTCAGGTTAGCCTTGAAGACACCAATTTAAAATTAGAGATAAATTATTATTGTGAGAGGATGATAATCAAGTGGCAACAGCCACAGTCTCTCTTTAATATTTACAATGTTCTTATTATCCTGCTCTATGAGAGGTTTCAACCTCAGTTGTCTCCAAGGATCTATTACAGAACAGATTCTGTCCCCTTAATCAATATGTAGCTATTTAAATAAAAGACTAATTCCATCAATTTCAATTGAATACTCTTCTAGATAAATTTTTGCTCAGTGTCAAATGCTTCTATGAATTAATGCCTGAAACTCCTTTTCTAATGTGGAGGTTCATTGGGAATGCTGATTAATTAAGAAAACGTGCCTGGATTATTATTTCTGTTCATCTCAACTTTGCTATTCTATTTGCTCTACTTACTGCAGCCTATCACATAACATTATTGTAAAACAAGGACATGTGCATCAAAAGGAAATTATTCTCTCTTCCTTCATCCCCTGTGTATCACACAGTAATCCAAGAGAGCAGGACATCCACCAGAGCAAAAGGACAGAGCTTTTCCAAGAAAACCTGCAGCCCTGATAATATCAAGAACAGCTTTACCTGGACTGATGAAAAAAATGTATTTTGACTTTTCAACAACACCGCTGGTTTTCTGGGCTGACATTTACTGGCACCAGCAGTGGCACTGAATCATTAGTAACAGGAACAACCTTGACTGGAGAGGGAGGGAGGGCTGGGAGCCAAGAGACACCATCTCCTGGGTTCTGTGGATCTTTTAGCCTGAGCATCCCAAGTGACTTCTAATTCCCTCATCCTTTTGACACTATGGTATTAGTTTCTTGACCTTTTTTGTCTCATCCCTTTGAGCAGGGGTGGCACTATGTCTGTTGCACAGCACAGCTCAAAACGGGCTTTTTAGTCCTGGTAAAAAGCATTGGCAGGATGCAAAGGAGCCTCACCTCGATGCTGAACCCAGCTTGGAACTGGATTTTTTAAAGCTCAGTGCTTGGAGGCACCTACTTCTTTACAGCGATTACCAGCAGTTATGTATTCGTTCTGTCACATATTCCTGGCTACCAGATTTTCTTTTCTACTTCCCAATTCACCTGAGAAATATTGCATTACAATCCCTGTTTCAGAACTGACCACAACAGGCAAGTGCATTTTTGATCAAGAGAAAGGCACTGTGTGCCGTTCCGAAAGAAATAATGAGTTAAGGTAATGAAGCGTTGTATTAACTTGGGTCCCAGATGACAGGTTCCTGATTGACAACACGGGGAAATGGAACATCTTTGTTTATTCACAGGGGAGATCCCACACGGAAATGAACTGCTTTCACTGCCACTATGTGAGTGGATGTAGGTGTGCTGTTGTAGCACGGGGAGAAGGAGTGGGGAGCAGTGTTTCAGGGCTGTCAGTCAGTTCTGTGACAATTTTTAACCACCACATCAGAGATATCACATATGGCATTAAAAAAGAAAGCAAAATGTCTGTATTCAAAGCACATTTTTCTTACTTTAGGGATTTTCTGTAAAGCAATAGAAGTATGCAGACAAAGGGAACTCTTTCCCCATGCATCCTTAAATGCTGAGCTTGTCGGTTTGTTTCTTTCTTAAAAGCTCCCTATGTTGGAACTCCAAAGGAACAAAGCAGCTCCAGCTCACTGCGACCCATGGCTGGAAAAGACCTCTAAGATCGAGTCCAACCACTGACCTAACAATGCCAATTCCAGCACCGAACCCTAAGTGCCACATCTGCAAGCCTTTCAGATCCCTCAGGGCCGGCGACTTGAGTTTCAGGTGTTCCAGAGCCTGACAACCCTTTTGGTGAAGAAATTTTCCCTAATATCCATCCTAAACCTGCCCTTGTCCAGCGTGAGGCTGCTCCCTCTTGTCCTAATCACTAATGGCCCTTCATGAACCTCTGTGGTACTTCAGAGGGAGGTTGCTGCTCCTGCACCAGATGGGTTTGAGTTGCTACCTTTTCACCCTGCTCAAATTAGGCAAAGGTTAGGGGAAGTGTAAGGCTGCTCTGTGGAGGAGGGATGCAATGAAATTGGAAACCTGAGTGTCACATTTGGTGGTTGTGAGATGCCTTGGCACGGACACCATCCTGCTACACTCCTCCCTCTCCCTCAGGCTCCTGCACCACAGCAGAGAACAGACTGGAGCTAATACAGGACAGAGGTTAACAGCACAGCTGTTCCTAGGCCACCCTGCCACCAATAACAACGTGATTTGGAGAAATGCTTCTTTATTTCCCCCCTAAATCCGGCTTAACAAAACAAGCAGTGCTCTCTTGGATGCTGCTGCTGCACTCCCTAATCCCTTCTAACGATCAGTAATTTCTCCTTTATGCTGCTCCTAGCTCACATCTTGCTTTGCTGCTTGCTTTGCAGCACTGCCCAAAAGCCTGACAGGAACTGGGGCCACAGTGCAATATCCTTGGAAATAAAATGGCGCATAACATGTGGGGAGGGGGAGTGGAAACAGGTGCCTTACTCTTGTTGGTCCAACAAAGATCTATAAACCACGTCTCTTACATGTCTGGCAATTATGTCTGAAACCAGACAAAGCATACGTAAAACATTTGCTATAAAATGTTAATATATTAATGAAGCTATGCCTTATTTAAGATGTTAGCAGGTGATTTTGATCCCAGACAAAATACCACAGAAATGACTCATTAATGGAGTGAGCTGGATAAGAATAGGTGAGGTGTAAATGGGACACACACAAAGTTTTGGCAGTGTGCATGCAGCATATCCAACAATCAATTCCTGGTGCATTCATGGAACCTATGCACAGACGGCATCAGCACTAAATGCCTGTCTCCTGTGGGGCTTTCTCCCCCTGTCTGAAAACACTGACTTAATAGAGTGATATTGGCATCACATACCCTGTGATAAGCGATGGAAGGACAGGGACCCCCTTGGAAATGTAGATCACTCATTAAAGATTAAAACTAAAAGGTAGAAGGAGTGATTCTTAAAGAAACATTAGTTGTTCAGGAGAAAGAGAAACATTTATCACTTGTCCAAGTGTTTGTTTCATGAAATAGGTATAGAGCTGTGACTTGAGAAGATCCCTTTGTATGGACAGACCTCCATGCTCGCTTCAATTCCTTGGAGACGGAAGAGCTTTCTTGAATGGGGTGGATTTAAACAACTGCCTGTTCTTCAACTGATGCTTAAGTGCATTTCCACAAGAATTTTAGAAACCAGTCTATATTTTCACAGCTAAAGACACAAATAGGGATTCCCAGAAACATGTCGCGGAATCTTCATGAAATCAATACAAGATACAGCAACTAACAAAAGACCACTGATTTCCAAAGTGCAATATGAAACTTCCTTTTAAAAAAAACTGATCCTTCAAGCTGCAAAGGGCATATTCTGTTTTCTCACAGGTGCCAAACCAAAACTATCATCATCACAGAAAAGCAACTCCTACACATTTGCTCTCCACCCTCAGGGGTTTTGGCAGGAGCCAAGCATTAGTTGGAGAGGACAACAGCAAGATCATAACTCATCTATTCTTCTGAAGAGCAATTAACTCTGTGAAACGTTAGTCAATCAGTGGCAAATAATTTCTGGCTCCCAAATCACTTCTGTCCTGGCAAGGTTGTGAAATTATGGATTTCAGTGCTTCATAATTGTGGCAGTAACTGCAAAATAAACAAAATGCTGTGATGCCAAACAAATGAAGCATCACTGTTTAGAGTCTGTTCTTGTTATTTTCAACATTATCTCTGTGTGGGGAGAGAAATTTGGGAATTGTGGGGATTGTAAAGGGCAAAGAGGGAAGGAGAAGAGATAAGGATCAGGCATGCTTTGCGTCTGTCGTGAACAAGAAGAGTAAATATTTCTTTCCTCTTCAGGAGCCAGGAGGGTTGAAGGAGGAGAAAACCAGCAGCACAGAACATTCACTGATGTTGTGCAGCAGTGTCTGGCTGGGGCTGCAGCACAGCGCGGGGAGGTGACGAGTGGTGACACCACCACAGCGCTGTCAGGGGCACGCGAACAGAACTGGCCCAGACAGACAGCGCGTCTGCTCAGCCTTGTCTGCAGGAGATTCTGGCACTCCCCACACGAATCCGCCCTCTCGGTGTGGCCCTAGAGGGTCCCACGGCAGGGAAGGAGCCCCAGGCAGGCTGTGAACCCTCCAGCGAGCCTGTCAGCTCACTGGGCAACAAAACTCTTATCTCTGTTTTTCTATCAGTAACAGCAATACATAACTTGTTTGTACAGCTCTTCCTTTTCAGTCTGATAAATCAACATCCCTGTGCAGAGTTGTAGGCCATGGCCAACTTGGCAAACACTGCCAGGGCACTGGGCTTACGCAGGATCACCGCACCAGTTTCTCACAGGGGTGGGTGCACACCATAGAACACATTTTCAACTCCTTCTGTGAATGTGCCCCTGCAACTTAAGCTGTTCTTCACTAACTGTCCCAGCTGGCTTGTTCAATGTTCAGCACCTAATATACTTCGAGTTCTGGTAATCTGGCTGCATGACTGTAAAACTCCTCAACAGCCCGTTGCATGCCCAGCTTTTCACGAGCGGTGCTCGATAAACTGCAGGACCAACTTCTTTGCTTTATTTGTGTTAAAGTCAAGCATCTGCTTCTCAGAACCAGACTTATGTACATGTGTTCAAAATCCAAGCACGGGGGAGGTGACCAAGGAGTCAGCAGCAATGGAATGGGAGAGCAGAGAAAGATCCATAAAGCCTCAGCTGGCATTCCTGGGGAGCCAAGAGTCTGGCTAAATATGCTTTTTGGCTGTGACCTGGGAAAATGAAGTTTCTCCCATCTTTCTCATACAATCTCTTTAACCAAGAGGGAGGCAGTACTGATGGTCACCTGGCAAAACTGCAGCTGTCCCTCCTGCTAAGAATGGCAAATGTTGCCCTGTATTAGGAATAAAGGAGATTTAAAAAGGGGGACAATGAAAAATCCATGAAATCCACATTAGAATCAGAGTGGAACTTCATGATTCCATTAGGGCTTTATCCAGTTATTAACATTACCCAAAGTTTTAAATGAAGCCTTTCATTATTTTTTGTACATTTTCCTTTAGACCTTCCAGTACGCAGTATTTTAGACACAGAGACAACAGTAGGTATTGTTATATAAGGGCAGTGTTTAAAAAACAAATAGATACTAATCCAAAAGTCCAAATAAATTTGAAAACCATCTAATCTAGACATGACAGTATGCAATGAGAGTGTAAAGGACACCACGAGCCACCTAACAGCCAATATAATTTCCTGTCAGATTTTTTAATGCCTGGAAGTTCAGGGGGTTTTCTGGAGTGGTGCATATTGGGGTGGTTTTCTTTGGAACGTCACTCAAACCCAAACCATCCAGTAAGTTTTGTGAGGTTGCTTCCCTCCTCCCTGTTTTCCCTTGCAGATTGTGTTATTACAGACAAAAATTCTTGTGGCAAAGGAGCTTTCTGCACTTGGTCACAGCAAGCAGGGCCTGGACATGATGCACCAGCCTGGGAACAATAGAGTGGCAAAGAACGGAATGACCGGATTGGGAAATGGCAGACACCCTGGGATAGCTGTGGAAAAGCCCTGGCTGCACACACTTTCTCTGGAAGCACATAAGTTGGGTTGAGCTGTGGGACGTGAGAGGAAGTTTTCTGCTGGCTCTTCATTTTTTGGTATGTTACATAACCTCCCTTTCCACTCTTATTTTTACAACAGTACATAAATATTTTATGAACTGAGGGCCTTTGAACTGCATTTCCCTGACCCATGGACTGGCTCTCATTTGCCTTTCTGAAGCTCCATCTCCTGTGCTGTGAGAAATGCATCATCCTGGCCTGTCAAATAAACCCCAACAAAAAACCACAACGGGGATTCTGTTTGTTGCCAGCGCTACAAGTTCAACTCGAAGGACAATAAATTTCCACTTAGCATTAATACTGAGGTTGCCTGGAGACATTTGCATTCTGATACATTAAAAGCATAAAGTTCAAACAACTTTTAATTTATTCTCTATATACTTTTAGTTAGCCACTCCCAAACAAAAGCGTTAAAAAAGGAATAAGGGAGGAGTAGCTCCTCTTCCAGTGAGGATTAATGAAAATCCTGATTTTCACCAGAAAAATAAAATTCTGGCTGTGTATGTCTATGGATCTTATACCTGGAATCAGAGCTGCCAGTGATACCCAGGCTGCTCCAAGGCAATCCCAGGGTAACACTTGGTGCTTCATAAAGCACACAGGATTTTCTAGTATTATGGAAAAACAAATATCCAGTGTAAGGCATTGAACACGGCCCATGGAAGTAGCCCAGTCCAACATAACTAAAGAGCTCTGCACTAACTATGCTTTCTAGAATTCTCCAAACTTTTTCAGTTCAGGAAAAGTGTCTTTGTTTGGTTTTTCCCCCCCTCCCCTTCACTTCTTCCCATCTGTCTTCATTCTCATTCCTGTGGGATAAAGGAAGAAATCCTATGCCTGAAAATACAGCCAACTGAAATTCTAGGGTCTAAGCTGGAAGGATTGGTTTGACAAGGAAATTCCTACTTTTCTGCTGAGATTACCTGCATTCCGTGTACAGGATCTGAAATATCTGCTCCAACTCTTTCGCAGTTGGACTCCAAATTAAGACATTGGCTTCGCTATGATTTAGAGCACGAACAAACCTCCTTTTTGTTTCATTTGCTCTGGAAAAATCTCTCATCAGCGTTCCTTCTGGGCATATAAATATCCTTTGCATCAGCTACGTTTAAGGATTTTATGTGCTGGAATAAAAGCCTCTCTGGGTCACTGGGGTTCCTTACTGAAGTCGTAGGATGGTTTGGGCAGGAAGGGACCTTAAAGCTCATCCACTTCCAACCTCCTGCCGTAGGCAGGGATACCTTCCACTAGCCCAGGTTGCTCCAAGACCATCCAACCCCTATTATTAGCCATATTAGGGGTTCACACAACCCCTAATATAGCTGCACATATTCTGTTGGTAAGAAACAGAGCACTGGAGCTAAAAAAGTAAAAAGCTCTGGATTTTGTTCATCCACCTGTTTTTCTTTTGCTTTTCTAGCTGGAAAAATATTTTTCTTTTTTTGCTGTCTTCTCTTGGGATGGGAAAAAGGGAAACTTCTAATTGTGTCCTTGAATCTGCAATTTCCAAGATGTGTTGCTGAGACAGGACAATGAAACAAAACAACAATCTGACAATGTTTAACATTCCAAGTGCCTGACTGCTGTGGAGCTCTTGATTAGCCTATAGGTGGAACACACAGGTTTAAATCAGCTTGCTGAACAAACGTAACCACACAAAGCACACTCGGCCTTTTCATACCCCCCAAAATGCCTACACACCATGCCATGCTCTCACCAGACAGAAGGATTTCTCCCACTCGCTCCCTCAGGAACGTGCTGACAAAACTCCACTTCTCTCACCTTCATAACTCCTACTTCAAAAACTGACCTTGTTTTCAGCAGCTGGTTTAAAAAGCATTTGATGGCCTTTCATCACCTGCAGGTAGTTTACTTTCTCCAAGAGAAATGCAAAAAAAAAAAAAAAAAAAATAAACACTATGCCTGCACATTGCAGTTTTCCATCCGAAAGCAAACTGGCAGCTAAAGCAGCAAAAATGCAGGTACAAGAGAAGTGGAATTTCTCTACTGATCTGTCCCAAACAATTACAGATTCCAGAATCACGTTCTCCCTCCCAGGAGAAGTTCTGCTCTTGGCTCAGGGGCCACAGGTTGGCCCCCTTGCTTTCCTGGCTCTGGCATTATCACCCCCCTACACGAACTGGCATGTGATTTCTTTCTTTCCTTGCTTCTTAAATAATGAAGTGATGAGGTGCAGACTCAGAAGGAGGGGTATCAGCAAACACACACAGCCTGGCAACACCTGTTTTTAAAGATCAATGCTTGTGTGGCATAAATAGATTAAATCATCCCTTTCAGCCGAGGGGAGCAATGGGGTCTCTCCCTGTCACGTTTCCTGGCATGGCAAGCTCTACTCACCTCAGTGACTGTCTGGGTTTATTTAGACTTATTTAACTAAGCAACTTATCTAAGAAAATCCAGGCTTTATCAAATTCTAGCTTTAAGGGAACATGTTACGCTTAACAAGTTATTTCTGTTTTAATAAGTCATGTCTTTTTCATTAAGCATGGCAAAACCACGTGAGCGTATTAAACAATGCCTTGTACACAGGGACTTCACTGGCTCCTAAATTTGGGTTCATCTAGATAACAAAATCAAGACATATCACTGTAAGAGTACACTAATGGAACAATAAATAGAATTAGAACCACGGGAGCACAGAATGGTTTGGGGTGGAAGGGACCTTAAAGACCATACAGCTCCAGTCCTGGTCAGGGATACTGGGCACTGGATTCCTAGTTCCTGATGCTCACTGAGCACCCCTTGCTGGACAGAATGGGAAGGCAAAGGAAAACATGGAACACGCTCTCTTTCCCACATGAGTTATATGGGTTGACTCTGGGAGATGAAGTACAGTCATGGCTGTCTTTGGGGGGGGAAAAAAAAAAGTAATAAAAACCCCATAAAAGAACAAAATAAAAAAAAAATCCACAAAATAAATTTTTAAAATTGTGGTTTTGAACTGCAAGAACCACTGAAACAACTCTTTGTTTATGCTGAGTTATATTTACAGCAAACTTTTCTCCAGTTCATTTCCAAGTAATCTCTTTCCTTTGCTAAGGTTTCCTAAAACAAATTATTGAGATTTATGATAGGAGGCCTGCAGTGCTCGGGCCATTTGCATAAAATACTTTACTATACTTTTAAAGGAGGCAAAGTTAAATTTATGCTTTGTGCCTACCTCATCTAGCCTCAGAAGCTGAACACTTTCCAATCCAAAGTCACTACCAAGGCTGGACTACTGCAAACCTGGAGCAATTCCACTCATGCCAACGCCACTGATGTGATGTTATTAATTACGAAGGGCAGCAGAGCTGGATGCAGTGGAGGTTTTGGGGCGAGACGAACAGACTGCAGTTAAAGCATCGTTGTCGAAGCCCAAAGTGCTGAAAGATTTCTTTGAAAACTGTTTATGCAGGGAGACCTTTTCAGTTTGGATGAGGGTAGCGCAGGCAGAGCAAGTTTCTGTACAGTATTAGCAGCTGATAAGCCTCGAGCAGACGGCGGAGGGGAAATATTTTCATTCCATTCCTGCCTGGCCACTGTTGTACCAGCACCAACTGTTGCAGACACTTTTGCAGCCTGGTAATATTTGCAAGTGTTTCCTTCAAAAATGTGCAGGATTTAATTCCAAGTGTGAGGGACTGTTTTGACACAATTAATCAGCTGCTCCCAAACAGAGCAGGCTGGGACCACACTTGTTCCATTTGCTAAATCCAAAATTTCCCTCGTGCAAGCCAAGGCAATCAGGCTAGACAAGAGCGGAGGTTTCTGTACACTTCTGTTGTGTTTTTCAAAAGCCAAATACTATGGCCATGCACACTGATTGCCAGAAGACAGAGTTCAAGTGAGACAGCAGAGTTATTTTCCACAGGGGAATGGCTGAGCAACAGACATTGCCTTCTCCTGTAACACCAGTTTAGAAGAAGAAACTGACATTATTTTTTATGTAATCTTGATGTTTCACTCTAGCAAGGGATTATTTGTCCTACTCTCTTCATCAGAATCCATGCTTTTTGGAGAGGAAGACAAGAAACTCTTAAGCATGATTAAGATCACGCATGGCTTATTCCCAAAATCCAGTTCAACAATAGCAAGTGACAATTCCATTTTGGAGGCCATGATTCAAAAACAAGTCAAGGTCCGATCTCTAATAAAAGCTGGTATTAGCTACAGCAGAGGAAACACCTGGAGCGTGCCTGACTGGTCAGGGCTGATCTTTAAAACGCAACAAGGCCCCAACAGTAATTTTGGAGGAAACGTGCTCGCTGTTGAACACCACATGTCCACTTCAAAAGACCTGAAAGCTTCAAAGGGTCTTTTAAGACAACACCTCTCTATGTCAACGCCCATTAAATGACATCCTCAGGGGAGAAATGGTGGAATGAATGAGAATTTTGAAGAGTACAAGTGCACTTGTATTTTGGAGCACAGAAGCTCCAAAATACATTGTTGCACATTAGTTTTGTGGCCCAGTTTATGACTTACCATCACCTTGACCTGCAATGCAGACCAGTTATTGTGATAACACACACCCAAGCAACTTCATCTCAAACATCTGTGGGAACAAGAGCCAGCCCCACCTATGGGGAAATTGCAACTTTTAAAAGACAAATCCTTCCTTTCTCTCTATCAGAATTCCACAGTCCAGATTCCAATCAGGACAGCCTGGATTCCCAGATTGCTCCAGCCTTGCCCTGCCAGCTTCAGCACAACACCATGGCCACAGAGAAGGCCCTGTCTGCTCATTTGGGTAATTGCTCATCTTGTTTCTTCAGACAAACATCAAAACAAATGACGATGGAACAATCGACCCCTTCTTATCTTTATTTCATACCTGCAGTTGACACCCACTGTTACTCCAGCTGTGCAGGATGCACTGACAACAGCACGGGTCATTTGGCACTGGAATGCCAAAACCCACAACCATCACTGTGTTTGATGAACCAGAAACACAAAGAAGCTTGAGCAGAAACACCTCAAAAACCAAACCAAACCAAGACTCCAAAAGCCCAAAGCTGAATAAGTCATCACAAAAAAGACATAATTTACTGTGAGGGTGGGCAGGCCCTGGCACAGGTTGCCCAGAGAAGCTGTGGCTGCCCCATCCCTGGAAGTGTCCAAGGCCAGGTTGGATGGGTCTCTGAGCAAACTGAGATAGTGGAAGGTGTCCCTGCCCATGGCAGGGAGTGGAACTGGGTGAGCTTCAAGGTCCCTTCCAACTAAAATCATTCCATGATATGCCTCTGTAATTTCTTCAACTAATCCTGAGCATATTTTTGGCAAATTCGAGTTGTAAGATGATGAATTTGGAATAAATGTATTTAAGCTACAGGCTTTTTCATTCTTAAAACACATCTGTGAGGAATTAGTAAAAGCAATTGGATTAATTGCATTTTTAGTGATTATTTTCATAGGGGCTATGAATATATTTTAAGGTGAAATTTATACAGATTCAATTCCACTACCTGTTCAGACTGTGAATTTGCACTTTTTGAACTGCTGCACTGCCTTTGGAGAGGAGAGTTGAAATTCAAAAGGAAATTGAATTAGAGGAACAACCTGAACTAAACAGGAGTCAATTCACTTACAGTAACCACAAAGTAGTGCTTTTGGGGAGGAATAATCAACGGCACAAACTTACTTTCTCACAGGAAAAAAGATCTGGGGCTTAGTGATAGCCCAGCCTGAAGATGAGTCAGCAACAACTCGATGCCGGGGGAAAAAAGCACCATCTTATCGGGACATATACAAGTGGTTAAGTAAAACATGTGACATCCTGTTTAAACCATGAGAATTGAACAGCTGACAAAGGGTTTCAGGTCTGTTAGAGGAAAAGGAAATGCATTTGTTTCGTATTCAGACATGCAGAGAGGGGACACGGCTCCAACCTGGCCGTTATCTTCTCACGGGTTGGTGTGGACGGAGCCCACCTGGACCTGTGCTGCACCAGAGCGTGGGTGTTCTCACAGGAACAAACCCAGAAGGATGATCATCGTGGTTTCATTTGCAGATCACAGCTGAACCGGTAAAAATAGCACAAGATCTGTTGTTCTTGTGACATTTCCTACCCATCAGCAGCGGAAAAGCCTCAAACACTCTTCGATAAACAGACGCTTCGGCCAGATTTTCTGCTGAGGTAAATTCATGCCAGCAAAGGAGTTGATGTACTGCCTTCCAGTTACTCAACTGTGAAAATATTTCAGAAACTTTGGGATTCAGAACAAAATATTGAGGAGGACTGGTCAAACTTTCACTGGAACATTGTGTCCTGTTCTGGGTGTCGCTTTTCAATAAAAAATAGGCCCAGATATAAAAAGTCCAGAGGAGAAGAGCCATCAGAGGTGTATAAACCAAGATCTGTGTGGAAAGATGGAAAGAAGTGATTTTACCCAGGCTGGAGAAGGGAAGAGCAGAGATGTAATAACAGGCTCAGATGTCCAAGATATTTATCACCTTTTTGTAGCAAAGTTAGTTCTCCCCTTGAAAACTGCCAAGAGATCAGAGGCTTAAACTGCAGCAAGAAAGATGGAACTTAGACAATTTAAAAGCTATATAACCAACATTGTAGCTAAGACCACCTGGGGAAAGTGTGGAAACCTTTGTTGGAAGTTTTTATGAACATGTTATTACCACATATTTTAATAATAATTTTTTAATGATTTCCTGGAGAAGGATGGACTAGGTAATTTTATTAGGATTTCTAAAATCCCTGTTTTCTAGAGTTCCCTATGGATACAAAGCAGCAAGTTCCAGTTTGTCCCCTGCATTCCCAGCTGGCCAGAAAGCCAGCATCACCTCAGGAGCCGTAAGGGGAGCCATGCCAAGAGCAGGAGGTGGTCAGCCCAGGTGGGACTCTCTCGGGCAGGGCCCTCGGCGCTGTGCAGAGGAAGGGCTGGGTGCCCAGGGCCCAGCTGAGACACACCTCACGGCAGCACAGCGGTGAGTTTGTCCCCTGAGCACACACACAGCGAGCTCCTCCCGCAGCAGCCGGCTCCGGCCGAGCCCAGGACGCTGCCGTGGGACAAAGAACACGTGCCTTACCAAAAAACACCCCGTTCTCCTCTCAGCTTGCAAAGCCAAGTGTAACAAATTCCCCCGCGCTGCTGGGACAGGCTGGCAGGAGCAGAGAACTGAATTCCAGGCCTTGTAGTAAATCAGGGAAGCACCGTTCGGTTTGAATAAAATGTGAACTTGGAAGGTGAATCATCTTGCCTATACATCATATCACATCGCATATCATATCATGTTAGAAATCCCTGAACTCTTTCCAAGTGCCTCAGGTTTGTTTTCTTTTCCAAACACTCTTAGGAGTAGCACAAACTTTAAGTTCCTTCTTCTCCCTGTTAGTATCACTCTTTTGCTTCCAGTTTTAAAATACAATACTGATGGAAAGCCACAAGATACAAATCAAGTATTTATTAGAAACCGTCCTTTGACAACAGACTTTCAAGTGGTTTTAAAATATTGTCAGAACTGTGAAAGGAGTATTAACTATGAAACCCTTCCAAGTGTATTTACTACTGTGATCAACTATAATTAATCCAGCTTTAAAGTATTCTGATAAGGCAAGTATAAATATCCTTTCCTTATGGATACAAAAGCTTTGTGCACACCAGTAACTGATTAACAAGAACATAAATTCTCATGGCATCTGAAAGATACATCAGGGCTGCTGAGCCAAAAATCACCTGAAGAATTAGACAACTAAAGGACAGCGTGAGACAATTCTTTCTTGTGGAAAAGACTTGGTTTGGCTCTTCCTCTGCTTGGTGCCGGAGACAGGATAAAAAGGAAAATGAAGGGAATGGATTTAAGTCCGGGCAGCCAAACTGACTGGCCTTGGAAGCAGAGAGAAGACTCCAAAAGGACATGCTGGTGGGCTGGTATCCTGGTTTGGGAGGCTGCAAAGGTTTAAAACTGGTTTTGGAAGGACCTCAAAGGCTGGAATGTTTTCTGGGGATAGCGTGAAAGAGGTCAAAGAGGCATCCTGAAGGATGGCAGAGGAGTGTTATACAGAGAACCAGTATTACTGCGGATATAATCATCCCCTGTGGTTTTCCCCTAGAAGGAGGGGACACTGCGGAAGGAACTGGCAGCCGGGTCAGGTTAACAAACGGTCTCATTTTCTAAATCACACACCTACATTGCAAGAGAAA
This sequence comes from Acropternis orthonyx, assembly GCA_035583155.1. Classification (NCBI taxonomy): domain Eukaryota; kingdom Metazoa; phylum Chordata; class Aves; order Passeriformes; family Rhinocryptidae; genus Acropternis; species Acropternis orthonyx. The sequence continues at coordinate 2,648,542 of JAWWEU010000125.1, forward strand.
CACCAGCCAGGCAACAGCCCTCTCCAAGTTACCTGGGGGGAGAGGGATTTCTCGCTGCTTTGCCCCCTGTGCCACAGACACCTCCCCCCTGCAGGGAGGGTTTCCAAACACACCAAGCTGGGCAGATGATCCCAAGGTCAAAAAGTAAAATCTTTGCCATCTGACTCACTGGTTAATTTTTTTCTCCTGCCTCTGACCCCAAATACATTTATTATGAAGACATGTAATCTGATGAGCAGCAGAAATGCCCCTCAAGCCCCTCAAAACACAAATGACATGAAATAACTTCATACAGAAGTGCATCACTGATTTTTTTTCCTTTTAAGATGTCCCAGGCTGCATCTTGTTTATTATGAAAAACAAAGCAGAAGAGCCCACAAAACTTCATGCTGCCTTACCTAAACTGACTCACCATGGTTAATGGCAGCAAAATACATGTTTTTGTTACCAAAGTGAGAGGGTATGACTCAGCTACAAAGTTACACAGAGGATGCAGGTTGAATACTAAGAATCATCTTGACATTACAGCTTTTCAAATTCAAAAGCACGTTAAGGACTTGAAAAGAAAAGCCACATCTATTAAAAAAAAAAAAAAACCATTAAATCAGTTTACAGGTGAAAATGCAGTGTGGGAGATAACAGCTGTAACTCAGGCTATTAAACTCCAGTGCACTTCCAGGTCCCATTCAGGAGGAGCAGGCACCACCAAAGGGATGCTGAAGGAACCACTTGTCTTCTGGGAGCAACACAGAGCAGAGCCTTGGGGTGAGCACAGAAGGCATTAACACACTACTGAGCTACCTCTTCCCGGTGGGAATCAGCCGGTGTTTTGGCCGACAGAAACATCACGTGCCATTAGGAAAGCTCAGAGCAAGCAGAAGCATTTCCACAGCCAGATGAAGCACTCCCAGATTTCCACTGGATACAGGAAACATGGCAACAGAAGCTGGTAAGAATGGAGAGGGCCATAAACCGAACACTGTTTTTTGCCTAGAGTGCTTCTGTAAGGGGAGAAACAACACAGAAGTTGTACCTTCCTCCCCTCCACCTGGAATTTTATTGTGACACATCAGAACCATAATTTAAGAATTAAGCAGACTGCAAATCGGAATTGATTTGGAATGGTTTGGAACGATGGCAGTGAAGTACATCCCAAAACACGATGCTTTAGGAAAAATCAGCCAGCAGACTGAAACAGCTTCCCCTGAAGGCTCCTGAAAACGGGACCATGGAACATTTAAGGAAGGAGCTGCCACCATGCTGTGGCCATTAACAAAGTCACTATTTACATCAGTTGGCCCTCAAAAAGAAAGAACATTTAAATAGTAAATATAAACAAGTTCATGGAATGGTTTCCTTTACTAAAATTGACAATCTGGTAAAGTTAGGGAATTCCCTAACAGCCGAGATTCCAATTTCTTGAATACTTGGCAGTATTTTTTCATTTCCAGGAGGAAACAAACAATAAAAGAGAGTTTATAAAGTCAGCATGTCCCTGCTGTGCAATATAAACTGGCAGGAATTCAGGAAGCTCCAGAGGTCCCCCCAAAGCCAGTTTGCTATGACTTTATCAACTGTGATACATGACAAGTAGAACTAACTGGATAAAATGTGATGGTAAATACTGTTTTGACGAAGTTTATTGAATTTGGAGAGGCACAATTTGTGAGGCACCACTATGTCTACTGGAGTATATTTAGTCTAAAGATGCCTCACTGCTTCCCCCTACCCTGAGACTAATTTTCTCCATTCCCTCCAGCTTCACACTTTCCTCAAATTATAGTGTTTCTTCATATTTGCAATTTTCTCCCTCTTCAAAACAGAAAGGAACTCATTTCTCCTGAGAGCTTATTATCACAGAGATTGCCTCTACAGCAGTACCTTGGTACCCACTTGTGTTCTATAAATGCTAAGAAAAATTACATAATGTTATCTCATACTGGTACAAAACTCCCTTTCAGGCAGAAATGTTTTAAAATGCATAAATGAAGATAAAAGCAGTGTGAATCGGAAAATGGACACAAGAGATTTATCGAGAAAACAGCTAATATTCTGATAAGTGGATGCATTGGAATTAAAATGTACACCGAAAAGCTCAATTAACATTTCAAATTTTTTTTAAAAAAAGGAGTAAAAAATAAAAGTAAAATAAAAGCTAGAGCGATGTAGTTAGAATCCTGCACTTACATGACACTAAGAAAGCTGCTGTGGCACAAATGTCCTCACATCAACCAGGTGCTTAAGTGTAAGAAAAATAAGGAATAAGTTTGATTTCTATATGTGGATTTTCTGCCCCAAGTTTGGAAAAAACCATTCTGGGTCCGCAACATACCTATAAGATTAATAATGTCTACTTTAATGCTTATCTAATACAGTCTCTGCATGCATGCATTTAGGAAGGTAATTTTGTATTTGTAGCATACTAAAATGTATATAATTATCCCAGATTTGTTTTCCAACTCCAGCAACATCCTGTCTCTCCAACCTAGAGCTTGATAACATGTTGATAAGAGCCTGAATTAATAAGCAGGTGATAGCTGACACCACTAATTAACATATTACAACTGCAGTTGAACTAGAATGCTGAAACACACCTAATTTCTCTCTTATTATGAGCCAGCAGATACAAGGAAGTTCCCTATTTAAGTTTTTTCAATTTCATCACAGACCACAAAGCTATTTTAGTCAAACCTCAATGGTTAAAACATCTTTTATATTAATCCTTCGAATTTGTTCCCTATTAGGGTTGTCTTGGTTCCTTTCTGAGCCCTTCATATTTCATTTCAGCCCCCCCAATTCACAGTTAAGTCACCAGCCATGTCTACTGGCTTTTAAGTGAGAAAACTAATAAACTGGGCAGCTTTGATAAAAAGACTACTGATACAGAGGAGGCAAACACATCCTACACAGGAGCACTCACAGGCACAACCTTCGTTTGCCTTGTGCTATTTATATTAATGGAAGAAATTGAGGCTGGTGAAATCACCTGCTTCTTTCTGAAACAGACATTCTAGAGCTGAGCAAACTCACCTCAAGATAGAATCAATACAATCAAGGCTATGAATCAATACAAAACAAGGCAAAAAAATGCAGGGTAAGTAGGAAATCCCACAGACTGATTTAAAACCCAGAGTGCAGAAATACTCAAATCCAGAACTAAGATACAGAAAACGATGACAACAACGCCCTGGGTTTGGTGTTATCACCCACTCAAGCGTCACGGAGACAGAAGGAAAGCAGAGAGATATTTCCCTTCTTCTGAACTTTAGCTCATAAATCTGGAACATCTTCCCGTGAAATGTAAAGTGTTTTCATGAAAACATTAATTTAATTTGGTCCATTTAATTTGGTCCAAATCCTTTGACAGGAAAGCAAAACCCAACTCTTTCATTTCCCATTTTATTTTCAGACACCCATCTCAGTTTCCCATCTTGGTTCACTCACAGGGTCTCACAAAGGAAGAGTGAAAAGTGAGAGTGGAATAGGAGTCCAGGGCTATCACTCACTCAAATGTTCAAATTGTCGTTGCAGGCAGCAATATGCACATCAATGGCTAAACATTCAGATGAGGAACAGTGCTGAGCGAGCTGAACTCCTTAAGTAGTTTAAGCCTAACTTTTCCAAGGTATATAATTTCTCTTTTGCAGTTAAGAAAACCACAACAAAACCAAACCACAGGATAAAAATCTGTAACTTAAACTCCTCAGAGTTAATTTACAATCACAGACTTTCTAAACTTATTTCCAACTGTCTCTTTAACTTACTGCACTGAGTAAAAACTGGACAATGAAAACCAAAAAGTCCGTTTCCACCATATAGTTTTAGATGTCAGACTGTGCTGTGGTTGCCCTGTGCAATGGACCTAAAGTATCAAACAAGATTCTTAGATGCTGCCAGAAGGTGATGCAAGACAAAGTTACCACAACCTGTACTATGCTTTGCTACTTCCTCCACGCTGTATATGCTTGCAAGTACTCTCCTTTCTGCCCTCTCCCCTTTGTACATTAATAATTACAGTGATATGGACAGACGACTTACAGCTGAAGACCACAGGGCAGCTCAGTACCTGGACCTAATTTTCTGTTGAAGGAACAGCAGAGAGCAAAGAGGCAGAACAAAACAAGAAAAGGAAGTTCTTGCCTTTAATTGTTTGTTCTCTGTGCATGCTGCATAGATATGTGTGTATGGACAATGTCATCCTAAGTGAAAGACACAAGATGAACATGGAAAAAGATACCTCAACATCTTTGGCAGCAGTCCTGAAAAGAAGTCAGCAGAAATAAACAATGACATACTGCAAGAGTTATGAGGCCTAGGGGGAAAAACCTTGAAAATTTCCAGAGAAAAGGAGGATACGGAAAACAGGAATTTCTAGGAGAAACCGAAATGCAAGTTTCACACAGTGCTTTCTCAGAGTGAATGTTGAAATCTACTTCAGGCACAGTGTCCCTCAGAACGCCTCTGTAGTTAATCCGTACTTCAAACGAGCCACAGACGATCCAAGCTGGAAGAGACGCCATCCAGTTCAGCCCTTTTCCCCAAGACGGATCCAACTACATTATGTCATTCCTGACATATTTGTCTTGCCTGTACTTAATGACTGCTGATGAAGAAACTCAGCAATTTCCCAGAGCAATTTCCCTATTGCAGTGTTCCCCAGCCTTTAGACTTGAAAGTTTTCCCTGTTATCTAACCTGCAGTTTTCCCTACTCCAGAAAGCCTCTCATTTCTTGTGCCACCCATCATGACACTGAACACACATGATGCCCTTTCTCTTTGCACAGCTCTTAAAATACTGGAGACTTACCACATCCCTCCTCATTTTTCTCTTCTTTAGACTAAACAACTCCATTTCTTCTGATCTTTGCCCACAGTTATCTCTCTGAGATATCAGATCACCCGTCTCTGGACACTCTCCAGTGATGCACACATTGCTCTTGGAGAACGATGCCCAAGTTTGGGCATAAGTGTTCCAGGCTTACCAGGCTCCCCTGTTCTCACAAACTCATGATGTTTGCCTTTTTTGTAACTGCATGACATGTTGACCTCATATTCAGTGCATGATGCACTACAATTCCAGCTACTTTTCTACAGAAATGCTGCGTAAGGAGGTGCTCACCACCCTCTGCTTGCAAAGTTATTCCTGCTTCAGCAGAGGATCTTCTGTTTATCACTGCTGGCTTTAATTCTGGGGGGTTTTTTTCAGGTTCTTTCTCGAATTTGCCAAGATGATTTCAGTATCTCTACAGTCCCTTAGAGCTGGCATGCCCTCCTACCTTACTGATGCATTTAATCAGGACGTTTTATTTCATCATCCCGGTTCTAAATGGAAACGCTGATCAGAATTAACCTGGGGACCAACCGACTGCCAAAACTCTTTACTCCAGAGCAGATACAGTATCAGATCACCTCCTGGTACTTAAGGCTGACCCTGAGCAGCCCTCCTATGTTGCTAACTGCAGAACAGGGAATGTGTATAATGGGGTGTGACATACATTTCCCAGTGTCCTGTGGAGGCTCCCAGACCCTTCATCCCAGCTCAGAGCACAGCAGGTGAGTTCCCAGTCATGCACCGCTGGACTGGATCCTTCCCAGAGTGGCCCCGCTGCTGGAATTGCAGGTTGGACAAGGTGCATCCAGGAGGCAGGGAAAGAGCAGACTCACCAAGAACTCTGATTCCCCCAGGGCACATTTCTGTTTGCTTGCAGGTCAGCTACACTGCTCTCAGTTCAGAGGACTTACTTGATATCTGGTTGCCAGAATAACTCTTATGTTGCTGAGACATCAGTGTTTTCAGTGGGGAACTAGGTATTGCTACCCAGGGATGCCTACAGCCATAGGCTTAACACACATGCCTGTATACATCTAAAATGTGTAATATTTTCATGGTTAGATAACACAGACAATTACTTATATTAAAATAGCACTTGGATTATGCTTACTGCTTATACAATCTATTTCTGTCTGCTTTGGATGAGCAAATTCTCCGTATTCCATTTTATTCCAGGGGAAGAATGTATTTATTTCCCCAGACTTTCAACATTTCTCAACACCTTCCGTCTCCACATTCCGTCCATTGTGCAAGGCTCACTCCTGAGATTAGTGTGGGATTCCATGACTCCTACAAGGGAGCTCAGATTCCTCAGTGACCTGGAACCCCAGCTGTGTGTTGGTCTCTGCAAGGACGTATCTCTGCTCCTGAAGAGGTGAGGAACCTTCCTGCGGCCCAAAGAATTCCAGTGCACATGATGGTCCTAAGGCTGTGAGTCTGACAGTCAGCAGAAAACTGGGACCTTAGAGGAGGATGGAAGTGTCTACTGCCTACAGAATGCCAAAAACATTTATGGCATGTTATACTTAGATACCTTCTTATCACTCAGGATTAATTCTCGTATTTTTTTGCTAAATTAAGTATTGCTCCAGCAAATACCCCTACATTTCATAATGCCTTCTATGGAATTGGGGCAGCTACTCCAACAGATGTTCAGCTAAGCTTACAGTCTGTGACTCAAAGGAGTACTTGTCCTGTTGGTCATAAACCTACAAAATTTCCTAAAACACCCTGGAAAACTGTCTGACTCCACTTCAGTAATTCTTCAATTAAAAAGAAGATGGTTCTTTGTGGGCAGGCTGGGTATCCCTGGGTATCCCCCCTCTCCTTTCCTAGCAGGGAGAACTTGAAGATTTGAAGTCTCAGGTACCACTTTTTATGTTCTCCTATGCAAATTACAGTAACATAAACAAGACAAACGTGTTTATTTTTTCATTTCTTTCCTGGATGAGCTAAAAGGCAGTCTTAAAGTTTAGCTACATTCTGCTTAAATTATTTAGTTTTTGAGACATACCTGTCATTCTCAAGGAGAAAACAACCACAAAAAAATACTGTTACACACAAAGCAATTTGCCTGGAGGGCAATTTATGTTCAGTCACACCCTCTGGGAGCTACAAAAAAAGAGAAAAAAAGCCAAACATGCCTACAGCCTTTCTGCAATTTCTCAGAGGCCAATAACCCCCTGAGTATACAACACGCAGGCCACTGCCCTGCTCAAACCAGCTAGGCATGAGTCTCCAAATCCCACCGATGGCCAAATTTCCAGTGCAGCTGCAGGACCTTAGGCAGGACCGGCAGTGTTCCCAGGGGCAGCACGAGGCAGAGCACACCCAGGTCCCTCCTGCCATCCCAGCTGTGCAGCCGATTGCCAGGATGTCCCGTGTCAGCCCCGGCACCACTGGCCGGGAGCACATCCCAGGTGGCCCTCGGCCCGCTGGCTCATGCCTTTCTTCCCCGTTCCTGAGGCTCAGCCCAGCTGCAAGCCCCTCTCTGCAGCCAGAAATAAAGCCCAAACCAAAAAGCTGCGGAAGCCAGTCTCATCAGTTACCTAAAAGCAATAGCTTTGGATGCAGTGAATGGAGAAAGAGTAATACTGGGGGAAAGCAAGGAATAAAAGTAGCCAAAGGCTCACAAAGGCAAACAGAGGGAAGAAGAAGCGGTCAGGATGACAAGTTCACCAGCTGCTGCGCTGTGGTACAGCATGGAGAGGAAAAGGAGCTAGTTCTGCCGCTTCCTTTTAACATGTCACTCCCAACCTCCTTCCCTGTGCTCCTTCACACAAAGGACAGTCACAAAAAGAAGGGTCTCTTCACCTACACAAGCCCCAGAGGAACTGCCTGGAGGCCTGTGAAGGATTTGGGTTGTTCAAAGTCTCTTTGCCTCGAGTTTAACTTCCTGGCAATGTCAGTCAGGGCTCCTTAGTGACTCTGGTTTACACAAGTCCCTCTGGTTTTGACCCATCAATCAGGAAATGTCTGGAATATGATCTAGTTTAAGGTGTCCCTGCCCTGCAGGATTGGAGGAGATGACCTTTAAAGGTCCCTCCTTCCAACCTCTGATTCCACATTAAGCAGGGTATGTGTACTGGGAGACTTCTAGCCTTGAACTAACACATTTGGGAACTCGAGAAACAACAGCACTTGTCCTGGATTGGAAGTTTCCAAGTCCTAGCATTTTAATTAAGGTGCCTCTTCTAAGAAGGCATTAAAAGCAGTTATCACAAGCATTTATCTTCAGCCAGAATGGAAACAGTATTCTCTGAGTCGGCCTTGTGAATACTCTACCCAGCCATTAACCCCTTACCAGTCCCTGATTTCTCAGTCATGCGAGGCAGTTCTTTCTCTCTGCGGTTCCGTTTTCCCTAAAGTAGACCAACACTAAAAGAGAAAGCTCCAAGGGTTTTAGGGCAGCAGACTAAGAAAATAAAAATCAAGCATAAGCAAATTTCTTTTTTCCTATAAAAGGTTCCAAAACCAAAGGAGGCAGATTTGCAGAACCATTTCCGCGCTGCGAGCCGACGAAAAGCGCGGAGTTCCTCCCAACTTGCCTACCTTCACTGTATTTAAAGAAGGATCAAATAGTTAAAGTGACTTATTGTTACCCTTGACTTTCATTCTTTTTCCTGTTTAGACAACCTCTGCAGCCTCCAAGGGCCAAAGCAGCACCCTGGTTCCCCTGGAACCCGGTCATCCCATTGCTCCAGCTGCGGTGTGAGTCACTGCGGTGCAGCATGACATTCCCTTTGTAAAGCACGGGTTCCCAAAGCACGCTGCTCCGCAAGCTGGCTGGCTCCGTGCTGCTGGCCGAGCTGCCGCCTTCCAACCGCTGCACGCCTTTAAAGACAACCAGGACACGCTAAAAGCTGTCCTGATACACGTTTCCCTTCTAAGCTCCTGCTTTGGTTGCCCCAGGGCAACTGTGTTCTTGTGAATGAGTGAGGGGGTGTCTCAAAATAACTTCTGAGACAGTCTGCACAAAGAAGAAAAAAAACTAAAACCAAACAAAAATCTGTGTGGAATTCTTGCTTCAGATAATGTCGTCAGCTCTTCATGCAAATCTCCCTGGTCCAGCAAGTCTGGGAACTAGACCGAGACTGGGAATTGTCTCCAGCTCTACCATATGGAGATGCAAGACATCAGGCCAGTTGCTGGTTTTATTTAACATTTGTTTCTTTTAACAGCAATATTAATATTGCCTCGTTCCTGTTTATACTCTAGGAAAGGAGAAAATAAAGTTTTTTCCTCTCATTATGTTTTGCTCTTTTAAAAGTTCCCTGTTCCTGTCAAAAGGAGTTAAGCTAAACAGAAACAAGGCAGTTTTGTTCCAGAGTAAATGGCTCCACACTTGGAGCTATTTGGAAACTGTTCCTACAGCTCAAATGCATAAAGTTCCCCCCTTAATCCTCATTAACCTTCTGATGTAAGAAGGCCCCGAGGCTGGGTAATTGATTATTTGGTTAAAAGACCTCAATAAACACAATTTTACGGATACCAATCCACTTCTTTCACCATTTGGGTGAGGCACCTCTTTCAGGGCTTAAGAGAGAAGTTTCTAAGAGAGAAGTTTCTAGCTGTTTGCAAAGTGACAAGAGCGATGCTGCAGCTGTGAGGATGCTGAGAGAGAGTCTGGGTTCCCTGCGCTCATCCACGTGTGAGAAACTGGGGAACCACCTCATAAATTCAGGACAACCCTTGGAGAGAACTCACATTAAGTCAGTGTCAGTGAGACCTGTGATGCAGCTGCAATGAACAGAGAGGAGAAAACGTAAGGCTGGCAGTTCCCTGAGACGACTCCTCCTCTAAGTGCCTCGGAAATGGCACAGCGTAGCTGATCGCTCCCCAGCAATAGCAACTTTACTTGACAAGCAGCACGTATGTTAGTGATGCTGTAACCATGAGCGTGCTCCGGCACTCCGCGGGGCAGCTCGCAGTGCTGAACACTCCTGCCTCGCTGAGACAGCTTTATTTCGCTGTTTCAAACATATTAGAAGTCCGTTTCATTTAAGGTTTTTAAGTGAACCAGAGAGGCGCCTCTCTGCCCACAGGATATCCCAGAGGTGAACTGCCCGGGTTCACCCATGCTCCTTCCTACAGGGACAGCGTTTAGGTTGGAGAGGTGAATGACGAAGTAGTAGCAAACTTACTTTCCAGTGATCAACTGGCTTCTGGATGGCGTGCACATGGGCTGGACATAGTAGTTCTCCAGTTTGACCCCTTCGGCAGCCAGCTTGTCCAGCGTGGGCGTCCTGATCTCGGACCCGTGGTACCCCACGTCCCTGAAGCCCTGATCGTCCGCCAGGATGAAGATGATGTGCGGCTGCGAGCGGGGGCCGCCGGCGCCGGGCTCCTGTTCGGGCGGGGTGCCCCCGGGGCCGGTCCGGCGGCTGCCCCAGGCCAGGTAGCCGCAGGTGAGGAGGCTGAGCAGGGACAGCCCGGCCAGCGCCGCCGCCACCATCCTCCCCGGGCAGGGGCGGCGCGGCCAGCGGCGCCCACCGCGGGCCATCCACCGCGGCGGGACGGCAGGAAAACAGCAACGAGAAGGAAATAAATCACCAAAATCCCAACAAAGCCGGGCGGCTCGGGGGCGGGCGGAGCCCGTCAGGGGTCCCGCCGGGCGGGGGACATCGCAGGCACCCCAGCTCGGGCGAGTTCAGCAGCTGAGCCGGAGCCGGAGCCGCAGCCGGGCGGGTGGGTGGGCAGGGCCCCGCCGGGGGTCACAGCACCCTCGGCCCGCCCCCGGCCCCGCTGCCAGCCCGTCCCGGGGCCGGTGCCCATGGTGGGGCGAGCCGGGGCGCCCCGGGACGGGACGGCACCGGGACGGGTCGGGACGTGCCGCCCCCCGCCCGCCCCCGCCGGCGCTGCCGGGCCGCGCCGCTCCCTCCGCCCTCCGCCTCCTCCTCCTCCCCTCGCCCCCGCCCCCAGTGGCTCCCGCCGCTCGGACCCGCCGGAGGACAGGGGCACCCCGGCCCCGCAGCCCCCTCCGCAACTTCCCTGCCCCCTTCCCTCTCCTCTC
>JAWWEU010000125.1:2659520-2695435 GCA_035583155.1 Acropternis orthonyx
GAGCGAGGTGGTCTTACAACCCCCACCCCCGCCAAACATCGATTGTTTTAAGTGTTTCTGACACGGCCACAAACATCTGGAAGGTATGAACGTACCGGATTTGTTTCCAGCCACAAAACAGCCCCAAATCCCAAACCCTCCAATTCTGGCGAGGCTGTGGCAAACGCCAGGAATGCGCCTTTGCAGAATACAATCGTTTTTAAGAATTTGGGTTAAAGTACGAATGTGCTGCAGTTGCAAAATACAACTTCACCCCGTCCTGGAAGACACTGAGTCAAGCAGAAACTTACACTCATGCACGATTAGGTTGAAGTAAATCTGCCAGGTCTGACTTGTCTAACATGAGTCAGCATGACAGGAACAACTTTTACTCAAACTACGTTTTATAAAGCATTAACTCTTAAACAGCCACGTGGACCGAATCCTCCAGTTCCTGCACTTCTGTGCTAAGCTCCAGCTGGTCCCCACCAAGGGACTCCCTGCAACCCTCTGGGATTCCTCCTGGATTAAAAAATCAAGTAGTACTGCCTAGAGGAAACTTATTTTGGGTTGAATCTAAGCGGTTCTGTTAACGTCAGATCGCACAAAAGTGTCCCCGCTCTAATATTTCCACTGAAAAAGAGCTATTTAGAAATAACTAAGTGCTGTGCTGAAGTCTGCAGTGCTACAGCAGGAAAGCATGGAGGTAAAAGTGGATTTTAGTGTGCTGCATAAGGGCTTGTCCACACAAAACTAATACAAAAAAATTACATCTGCACTGTAGAACCTATGGAGTTTAACTCATGAGACAGAACATCTTCTGAAATCAGAAGGACTTTACAGCATGTAAACTCAAGCTCTTAAAAAAATAATAATAATTTTCAAAAAAAATCCAAAATCTTAAACTGAAGAAACCCTGAATTTTTCATATATTGTCCCTATCCATGGTAGGGGCATTGGAATTGGAGGTCCCTTCCAATCCAAACCATTGTATCATTCCTTGGAATTACGTTCCCTTTAAAAGAATTCTATATTCCATTTTTGACTCCTGTTTGTTCCCCACATTTACAAGACCAAAAGAATATATATTGAAACCTAAACCTATAAAAGGTAAAGTGCAAATCAGATTAGTGATACTATTTTACTGTTAACAAAACAAATTATGCTGCCCTTTTAATATAAGGTGTAGTAGCACCCTGGACCCAGTCAAACATAAATCTCTGACCACATGTATATATACTTTCTAGTAGTCAAGTAAATTTTTCACTAATTCTTCTGTTTCTTTTTAAAATATCAAATGCCAGCTGTCATGACATAGTTATTACATAGTCCTTGCATTATGGTATCTACATAAAGTTATTTTTAATTAGCCATATATGATTTTTCTTATAGAATCAAAATACTTCCAACACACCCAAAGCATTCAAGCTTGGCAGGAGGCTGGCTAAAGGGGATCATTACCAAGGAGATGAGCAAGGTCGGTGAGCAGAACAACAGCATCATTTAAAACTGAGTTTGGAATTCAGATTGTTTGAAAAGTAAGAGAAGAATATATTACTAAGGAGATGCAGCAGGGCACAGCTGTCAGGGCACAGGAGTGAACTGAGCCTGCAGCTTCCCCACCAGCCACACAGAGCCCTGTTAGTCACCACCCAGCTGCAAATGAAAATATCCGAGGGCAATCTCTGCCAGACATCTATAAACTTGACCTTCTCTCTTTAGGGGCTTGACAAAGCTTCCCTTTTTTTTTTTTTCCCCTCCACTTCTGCAAAAACAAAAGTAGGCTTATGTCAGCAAAATGCTCTGTTGACCTTCAAGCAGAGAGGCTTTGGAAGATAACGTGCTATTAATATGCCACTTAAGAAAGTATTCCTAGATGCTCAAGAATTGCAGCCAAGGTTTATACAGCCCCTTCAGGATGCTCAGTGAAACGAACAGAAGAGTTGTGAAAGCTGGAGGAAGTTTTTTTTCCCTTAGGGGAAAAAAAATCCAGAACATCCATAGGTATTTAAACTTGAGCGCAGTGAATACATTAATTCAAATATACACCAGTTGAAATTGAATTTAGCACACCATTAGGAAAGGATGTATTTTTAGCACTTGTTATGCAGCCTCTGTGTGTATGGAGACCATAAAATTAATTTAATTTAATGTGTGCAGAGAGGATGGCTGCAGTTGGAGGCTCCTCTGCAGTGACCTGCAGTCGAGGTGGGGGCTCTATTAGAGGTGCCCTTTTTGGGTTGTTTTGGGTCAGGCTGCCATCTAATCTTGCTCTTCCCGAGCCATCCATGTTTGAAATATATCCCAAAAGAACAGCAACTTTGGAAATGCTGGTAAAAATGTTTTCCACCGAGGATGGCAACACGTGTTCTGTTTTCTTTCCCTGCCCCAAGTAGCCAGTTGTGCAGCTGCCTCAGAAAGATGACAGCCCTGTGGGGTAGGAGGAGACTGGACACAGCTCCTGTGTGAGTGGTGTGCCCAGGATGGAAGATGCCAACCCTCAGTCCTTGTGCCAGTACTCATTCTGAGAGAGAACCTCACTTGGAATTCCAGAGAAGCGGGAAAAATAATGAGCAAGGAGGCCTTGGGAAGAGTTTGCAGGGAAAAGTAGATCAAAGTGCTAACACGCCTGTGGTAAGATTGTAACTGCTCGTCTAACACTTAGGTCAGCTCAGTGTTAAAAGGGTAACTCTTCCTAGATGGAGAAAAGGGCTTCTTGCTAGTTGGAGACTCCCTTTCTGCTCACCTGTGACTCAGAGCTCTCAGTAGCAAGGAATTGGTGATGTCCAGTGCTCTTCCTAGGTATGCCTGAGTCTGCTAAAGAACAGTTTGGTGAACTCCTATTTTTAGCTCAATAGCTGCAACTTCAGTAAGAACAAAGCAGGCCTTGGCCTACACACAGAGTCAATACTGCACATAGTTCCAAGAACAGTAACCACGCATTTCCTTTTCTCTGGTTCATTCCTGCAGGGAATGTCCTCAGCATACCTTCCTCACAGGGAAAGGAAAAGGCAGAGCATCCCTGCCTTCTGCTTCCCAGGTGGATGCTGCTCTTTTGCCAGGCACTCATCACTGGAAACAGTGTACTAAAACATGAATAAAAGCCTTGTGAGTCACGGGACTTACATCATTCCCTCTGCCTCCTCTGGTGGACCCTGGTAATTAATTTACAGATGTGCTGCTTGGGAATGCTCAGATTCCACCCGTGGCTTACTCCCTGCTTTATGATGACATAAACAGAGCTTTGCTCTTAGCTTATTCTATATTTAACACAGACTTTCCTCGACTCCCTCCCGTACTGCATCGGCAAAGGGCCAGATTCTGATCTCAGCTGCCTGCAGTGATGTAAATGTGCAGTCACTCTCAACTGGTGCCGATAAAACCGCTCTGGAAGTCTGGGACATGACCTTAGATATCCCTCTCATGTCAGTCCCTGCAACGACTGAAGCAACACAGCTTTAGAACTGGTGGTTGCCTTCCTGGAGGAGTCTCCCATTTCCCAGTTACACAAGGTTTATGGTCCCAAATGAAACAGAACCAAGGCTGTGTGCAGTCCTACTGAAATGACTGCTCCCGGAACCAGCAGCTGGGTGATAGGCTGCCTGGTGTTGCTTCCATGGGGAGAGGGGGCATTTTACCAGCAGATGCCAGGGAAAGTCACAAAACTTTGTGTTGGGGGGGACCTTAGAGCTCCTCTCATTGCGATGCCCTGCCACGGGCAGGGACACCTCCCACTAGGCCGAGTGGGTCTCTGAACGAGGGTCACGGCTCTCTGGCTGTTAGTGAGGGAGCGGTGTGGACATTTTCCTGGCTTTACTGAGCTTCTGAAGAGCCAAATAACCTGGAGAGTTTACAGGCAACTTTAGAGGCTGCCACAGCCATCAGCATGTTACTGCTTTGAAGCTTTGGCATGTTATTGTTTAAAATCTCTTTCTCAGCTACGATCTCCAGTACTGTCACAAATTGTACAGAAGGAACAGTTTCATTTGTTCCCAAATCAAAGGTTGTTACAAACAAGGTCACCCTGTTTAAAACTTGTCTTCATATTAGTGCAGTTAAGAAGACCAGAGCAAGAGAATCAGGGCAAGGCACAAGCTTATAATGCAACATAAATTTAGCAAGTTTAAACAGGATGGAAGATGTATTAGCTTTTCAGAATCACTAAAGTTTTACAGTGGAAGAGAAATCTTTCTCTTTGTCCAGAACAAAACTTTCCTAGGTTATAAGGGATGTAACCATGTCCTGCTGCAAGTGTTTTACCAACTGCCTGGCTTTCACACAACAGGACATTCTTTTTTCCATACAACAGTAAAGCTGAAAATACATATTGGTCAAAAGGGTATAACTGTAGAAAAACAGAATTCTAAGTATTTCTTTTGGCCTCGTGAACTATTTGGTGTCAAGGTTACAGTGCACAGCTGACACAATGCTGTCCCTTTCCAAAGGAGCTTTAATGGGAGGGATGCTTGTAACTGGGAATGGTGCTTGGCCTGCAGATGGAAGAAAGCTAATGAAGTGCTTGTAAAGCTCAAGATGTTTTAAATAGTTACTAAATACTAGAAATGGCATTTAGATGACTCACTGCTACACCAAATACAAGTTTCAGGTCATGCCAATAGAACTTTACAGATTGTAACGGTGAGAAGTTTTAATTATATCTTATAACAATTGATTAAAAAAAAAAAGGCAAAAAAAACCCCCCAACAATAAGAAACCCCAAACACTGCATCTCCCTCCACAAAAAACCACTCCAGACCTACCCCAACACCTCACTCCTTCACCTTTGCCTGGGCCATTTCGTTCAGCTCATTCCTAGCTCAGAATTATGAACTGCTAGAATGCTATTGGGTAATGGATCATAAATGTCATCTCCGTGGCTCAGTAATGGGAGTTATGCACAAACCAAACAGCAGGAGTAAGCTCAAAGGCAGAACTAACCAGTGAAATCAGACAAACAGTGACTGCATTCCTGCTGCATGCACTGGAAAAAGCAATAAAGCTTGATCCAGGGTATTCCTTATCTGCCTGGAGCCGTAACAAATGCCTCTTGTCTGAGAAATGGGTCCCTTCCAGCAACCGGCAGGTTGAGGATTTCCTGAGTTTATTGTGTCACAATCAATAACTGAAAGGGAAATTCTATGGTTTTCTAGTAAACCTGCTCATGTTTTTGACCTTACACCAATTTGGCTGATGCACCGTGAGAAATACTGCCTCCTTTTTGTTTGAAGTACACTACCTGCTGGATTGCTCTGCAGCCCTTTTTTTCCTGTCTGGCATGACAGTTCAGCACACATCTCCTTCCCCAGAACCAGGAATTGATGAAGAACCATGATGCTCTCCTGGTTCTAAAGGAAAGAATACTGAAAAGTTAAAGTATATTTAGTCTCTCCTCACTCAGAAATTGTTTCATATTCTAAGTAAGTTGTCAAGAAGTGTATTAAGAGAAAAATTAATTTCTTTTCAAGACATATATTCCCTTGCTATACTGCTAATATATACAGATATTATAATACTGTTTATTTGATAGCACAAGAGAATCAGTAGGTTTTATTTTTGCAAGTACATACTGTAAGAACCTTCATTTGCTTTTTTTTACTGTGAATGAGTTTAATAGTGAGATTTTCAAAGTAGTGACAGCAGCACTTAGTGAAGACAGTAAGAATTAGATGTAGTTACAGATTTTAAAGCTGGAAGAGCCCACCATGATCATCTGTGTAGCAGCTCAAGTCATGGGGAGTAGAGAACTTCCCTGAATGAATGCTCTTGTGAACATTTGAGCAAGTGTTTTAGAAATGAGCACAGACTTCATTTAAAAGTTATGATTATAGAGTTTGATGCACTATTCCAGTTGTTAACCACCATCACTGAAATGTCCGGATTTTATTTCTAGCCTGAATTTGATACTGTCCTGTCCATGAGGCAACTACTGGTATTCCTCACCCATTTCTAAACTCTCTGCTGGCACACATAACCAAAACACCCACTAAGAGATAGAATATGATAAAAGAGAAAAACTACAACAACAACTATAACAAAACAACCCTCAAGGCTTTAAAGGAGACACATGCTATAAATCTCTGATTGATCCTGAAATCACACAGTGCTTCATGAAAGCCTGGTAAACCATCTAACCATGTGTGAACACAGTACATTTCAAAAGAAATGGTATTTGTTATGAACATGGAAATGTATGTCACTTGAGGGGATGAGCTTCCTCACTTTATAATTCCCACTTTTATGAATTAGGCTCTATTGCTCCTTAGAAAGGTCTTCAGCAGAAATGATCTCTTCCTCTGCAGATAAACTTCATTAAAGCTGCTGTGCAGACACAGACTTGTGAGCCCCCAGCTTACAGCCCAGTGGAGAGGGAACCCTTGATGGACAGGAGTTATGTCTTAGAAAGCCTTTCTCCTGCCTTGTGTTGCCAAATGTGTTGTTTCATGTGCCTTTTTTGCTGCAGGCACTTTTCTCTAGGATCTAGGAGGGAATCATCAATTTTTCCCAAATTATTAGATCAGCTACACAGATCAGTGACATTTAACCACTTTTACATTCTTTAAAAAAAACCACCTTAATACACTAAAATCATTTACAGTGCTCAAATATGCAGTGATCAGTATATATTTTCTGTAATAGAGCGCCAGGTAAAGGGATAAATAATTTGGCGAAAAGTGTTGCTAAGGAACCAAAAGGTAAGGAAGGAAAAGAATGCATTTATCAAACTATACTGCAAAAGCTGGCCAGAATAGAATTCAGGGGAACACTGAATCACACAGAAATGTAAAAGCTGTAGGCAGCAGCATGTTCTGAACACTAGGACAATCAAAAACTGCTGATTAAGTTCAACTGGTAATTAAAAAGCCTAAAACACCACCTCTCGGATTCTGCAGAGGCCAATAAGTCCCAGCCCAAACACTCCATAGGAGGAACGTCATGGAAATTAGAGCCTGAGGGCACTGCTACAGTGTAAGTAATAACAAGGAGCCGAAACCCTGCAGGTAGAGGGTTTCTGAGTTCCTCTGGGAATCTGTGAGCCTTCTCAAAGCCAGCAGCTCCACACATTAGACAGGGTTTCAGCTGGGCCTGGATGACTGCCAGGATTTGTGAAAACACCATCCCATGCTTGCCCAAACTGAAAACGTAATGAATTAAGAATCTTCTGAGAACCCTTCCCAGCGTTCTGCTCTGGTGATATCACACAAACCACCGCTTGGATTAGCGGCCCCGGCACCGTCCCGGGTTTGCGCACGAATCCCCTCCAATTCCCCCTTCCGAATTCCTGTCATGCATGTTCAATGGCTCGCATCGGGCTGTCTTTTCAATTACACCCAAACCTTGTGAAACATCCCCACCAGGAACCAAACGCTGCGGTGAAAAAGGCAACTCGAATCCTTTTTCAGGAAGATCACCAAAGTAAAGCTTTGCTTTGCCATAACAACAAAGTTGAGACTCATCAACACGCTCTATCATCCTGCTCTCTCTCCTCAGCACCCGCCAGTTCTCATAATTCCTCATTCCTCCATCCCCTTCCCAAGCAGGCAGCACCATACAAGACTCAGCTCCCGCAGGAAGACTTTAGACAGACACAGCCCTGCAATAAAGTCAAGCTGCTCTCCCAGGTGGGTTCACGTTTCCTTCACCACGCCGAAATGAAAACCTCCTGTCTGCTCACTTTCCCGTTTGGGATGAATTACCCGTGCGGGTCCTCCGTTGCCAGCTCTGGCCTACTGACAGTGTCATTAAGCTCAGCCCCACCAGGGACAAATCTCTTTAGGCACTGAACAGTAATACTTTTATGCTGCCTAATGAGTTTTGCGGCGCTGCACGTTACGTAGGGAAGCGAATACCTCTCCCAGCGCAGGGAAAGGCACGGGCAGAGCGTTCAAAGAACGCGTTGTTAGAGGTCTGTGTGTGTGTTTCTGCAGAGACGACGTTTCCTTTTCTTCTAGAAGTGCTCAGGAGAGAACAGGCTGCTCCTGTTTCTTTGCTGTTTCCTCAGAGCTCACAATAAATCTCCGGGTTGGTGCCACAGGCTGCAGGAGAGTTGAAATGCCGTGAGGATCCCCCGTGCGAGCAGGTGTAGGTGTGCTGGCAGCTCCAGGCACCTTCCCAAACCCAGCCCGGGTTAAAACACCTTACTGTGGGGTGTGCAGCCAAAGGCACTGTTACACGGTGCCTAAAACAGGAGGAACATGTTTTGACTAAGGAATGGTTCACTAGTCCAGGAAAAGCTTGAAGTGAGGTCCACTGACATCCATGGATTGTCATGGATATGTAGCCATGGAACCCTGGTGAGCTATGGATGAAGCCCTTGGAATGACACAAGCCACTGTGATTCTGCAGTTGCTAAAGTCACTGCCAGAGCTTAGAGGGAATTTTACTACTTCAGTTTTCTCTGTTCCCCAAAGACGGGCCTTAAAACTGCTGTGAAATAGAAACTATCACCACATGCAGCAGTGACAGAAGGAAAAAGAAGAAAAAGCCCCAAGAAACTCGTTTTCTCAACTGGGTGTCAGAAGTTTCTGTATCAGCCTACAAGTCTTGAGTTATTTGATCTATAAATTATGTTTCTTTCCTGGGAATGGACTTTAACTGCATGTATTTGGCAAAATCTGCTCTTAAAGCTGAAATAATTTGCAGCTTCTGGTAGGTCAGTATTTGTGTATATATATATATACATATATATATTTTTATACATATATAAATAAGATGGATAAAACAATAGTTGTTCGTGTTATCTTTTGATGCACAGGTTCTTTCAACCACACTATATGGGTAAGAACTCCTGCTACCACAAACCCTTAGGATTTTGGACACAGTAACAGAATGTAAGGCCTAAACTTCCTCTACTACAGTTGTCATAAATTAAAAGCATAACTCGTATTTTGTGCAATAGAATTCCAATTGAGAATGAATATGCTGCCCTTTTTTCTGTCTATAGCAATGACTATTTATATGTCTATTAAAGCTGTATCGATCTTCCAGTTTTTGAAAAACGGGACATTAAAATACAAGGTTTCTTTCTATCACTATGGGAAATTCCTTCTAATGCTGTCTCTAAAGTAAACAATTATGAATGTATTTATGGACATTTATAATATTGCCATAGCTCTATGCCTCAAGATCGTGGGTCAGGCACCTAATTTTCATGGGATTTTAAAGAATATTTTTGTTTAACACACTTGGGTCCTATATCTCTTCTGAATTTTGAGGGTTTAATGCATTGTATTTTCAATTTTTAAAGAAAAAAAGTAGGAACACATCCACATTTTTGCCACAAGTAATCTCAAGTCACATTTCATTCTTCTCTCACACTCAGGTTTGAGCCCATAAGTAAATTTTGAGATGGTGATAAAATGGTTAAAGCCAGCAGTCCAGCTGCTGTTATTAGATGTATGTAGCTGTATTTCACCCTCTGCTTGTAGTCCTCTCTGTGGAGTTCTGTTAACAGAAACATTTAGAGACACAATCTAAATATTATAGCCAACATCAGTGATAAAAATGGACACACCTGTTTTACTCAGAAGGAAAATACCAGGTTTAGAATAATCATGGAGGAAAATAGAAATACTGTAATTCACTAAGTGACCTGAGCTAAAAAAGGGAAACCATAGATATGGATTTATTGAACATAACTAATGTATTTTGATCTTACTAGCAGAATGCAGGGATTAAAATTGGTCCTTTTGGATGACAAGCTCATGTCTAAAAATCAGGCTGTGCAAAGGCAAACCACACAAGTTGCTCTCAGAAAAATCAAAGGGGGTGTGTTTGCTTAAAGCACAGGCTGTCGCTGATTAAAGATGGGCTTGGCAACTGTATAAATGGGACTCGAGGAGGCAATTCCCTGCTGTGTCAGAAACCCGGAGCCAAAAACCCAGGAGGTCTCTTCCAGAATGGCCTTGTTTGCAACCAGCTCCTGTTTCTCTCCTGCCTGGGTTCAGCCGGACTGAAGAAGACATTAATTTCCAGTTGTTGGTGTACAGCAAATCAGATGAATCTTTGGGTAGAGCACAGCTCTCACAATTATTAACAATAAATACCAAATCCTCAGCCCTGTTCCGAGATGGCTCGTTTCAAACACACCAAACAAGTATCCCATGGTCCTCATTCCAGGGATACAGTAACTTGGATATGCTTGGAGGCATGGAACAGGAAACTTGGTTCCTTTCCATGTTTTATGACTAATACTGTGGATGCATTAACTCTCAAGTGGAAGGTATTGTGCTGGTCAGACTTTGATCTGCGACCTTGATCCTGCTCTACTGCTTCCAATGTACGGCGCAATAGTGAGGGAAAGAGTCCCGGGGGTAAAATCTGGGGAGTAGAAAGATTTAAGTGTGGGAGGTTGGATCTAACTCACAGAAACAGGTAATACACGGTCGGTGGAGACTCCTATATCATTGAATATACAGTTGCTGAAGGTTTGCATGTGTAACTCCAATGATTTCCAAACTACAGCGCTTTCTCTTCACCGCTTGGTTGCCACAGAATTCCAATGTATCTCACACAGAGAGCTGCGTGCTTAGGGATGCACAAGAAAAGGCATTCTGAGGGAGCTGCAGCTCCAAACGTTCAAATGGATTCAACTCCCCATGAGGTCACTTTTTAACTACAGGACCCCAAATACTGTCTGCCATGAGTTCTCTCTGAGTCACCTCTATGCCTTGCAAAGAGACGTTAGTCACCAATTAGGCTCCTGGAACTCTGTAATTTGCCTAATACAACTAAGATTCAATCCAAAAAAGCTCTGGTACAGAAAGCAGCGTAGCAGGGACATGGAGTGCCTGGCTTTGGGCTGGAAGGGACCTTCAGGGGTTTTGTCTGGCAACAGCACAAAACTGAGATCCCCAAATGTTTTCCCCCGCATTGTTTATCTGGGCCACAGACAATCACACCTTGGGAATAGTTCTGTCCTGATGCACAGGAGAAGCAACGAGGGTGCCTGTTTTGGAAGGACCTCCTTTCAAACCCAATTTAACGTTGGCTCTAGAAGAGGATCAGCTAGAAGGATGATTTTCCCAGTGGGATTTCACAGAAACTGAGGTTATTCCACTGACTTTCATAACACTCAGGGGAGCCTCAGAGATCCAGATTATTTTGCATTTTGGAGAACTTAGTGAGGTCATTACCACAGATTTAAGAAAACCAATATTTTGGTTTTTATATTTATGATCTTTTTTCCACTTTTTGTATTTTAAGTGTTGGCATTTAATGATTTTTTTTTTGCCAGCTGTTCCCCTATAAGAAGAGTGAACTATAAAACCAGTTCCAAACTGCAGATGGTTTAATAATCATATGAAGTTAAGGGCAGCAGCTAGGGACAGTAGCACTCAATAAAACTTTACTAGTTAAAGTAAAACTGGCACCAGCGTTTTCTCTGTTAATATGATTAGCCCCTTGGAAATTGCTGCATGACACACTGTGCTTCAAGCAATCTGTCTTGTTTCTCTGTTGTTGCACTGATCGTAGAGATTTCCTTAAGGACATGTTTGTGTGTTTTAGAAATTCTCCAGAAAGCAAAATGTAAAGAGCACTGATGCAAATGGCTGTAATATCAGGCACTGAACCGATTTTAGGATATGTATGAGTATGGCTGTTTCCATGGCAATGGAGAGCACCAGTTTGGGGATACAAACCCCAGATTCACACAGGCAAAACCCAAGCACAAACACTCACACACACATACACTTGCTGAACGCTTTTGGAATCGGTTCAGGATGATTTATTTTCCGACAGTAAATTTCCTACGCATGTAACGTTCACCAAACACTGTGAGCACTATGTGCAACACTTTACAGGCTGAACTACACCCTGGGAAATTTTTAATGCCAGGACAGAACATCAGCCAGAAGGTAAAACTGAGGGGGGGAAAAACCCCACCCATATCCCTGCTTTTAAGCATTGACATTCCTCTCTGTAAAGAGAGGGAAAACAAAACAAGCGTGCATATAAATTACTGCTTCTTAGCAACAAATAACCAACTTAGGGCGAAAAACTGGGAAACCCACTTAAGCAAGGTCTAAGAAGCGAACTAGATTTTCCCTTACCCTAGGAGGGGAAGAAAAGCTGCACAAGAGGATTTGAGAACAGGCAAGGGTGAAGCTGGCTCCTCACTGAACTCGAGCAGTTTGATTTCTGGTGTTGCATTTCCAAAGCAGCCGCCGTGTTTTACGTCCATACCCTGGTTTATGACTGGGACACATCACACATCTATTACCTACTATGACTAATTATTTGAGAATTACTGTGGTGAGTAATGTGGGCAGAATTTGCTTTATTGTCTCAGCAGAGCTGAGCTGGGAAATGCCTTATGGATACATCTAATTCCATGAAGACAAACAACTTTATAGTCATCGTTAACACAGGCTGTAAATGCTATACAAGCAATTCTGTAGGAATTCTTACAGAAACCCATTACAGCTTCAACGGAATATAATCCACCAATGCAACCTCTTTGGTGTCCCACCGGCAGAGAGGGAAGCAGAAGCAGTGCTGCAGTCAGAAAGCACAGTTCTGATTTGCAGAACTGTAGCAAGTTGGTGTAATTCAGCACAGATGTAACGCCGGGGTAAACCTGTCAGGCTAATCAGGATTTTCACGGCATGTGAGTGCTGCCCCGAGGCGTTTGGAAGCACCTTCTCGGTGCTGGCTCCTCACGGTACCTGGGAGCGCAATAAAACCGGAGCTGTGTTCGGCACGACCTGCCCTACCCCGCGCTGACTGTGGCCCTGATCCTGCACAGACACACCGGCATTCCCACTCAAAATTCCCACCGTAAAGAGCCCCGCTGCTCGTGTGAGGCAAGTGAAACAAGCACGCTGGTTTTGGCACCAGTGGAAATCGTGCCGCCTCAGCATCACCGCCAAACAGCCGACGGGTCAGGAAGAGCTGTCATTTCACAATACAGAGGAATGTGAGGTGACAACAAACAGCAGAATCTGCCTTTGAATCACCAAAATCAATGCCAGCCACAGTGCCCTCGCTAAGCAACAAAGATCTCTCAGAAATGGCTTGATAAAAAGGAAAGCAAGTAATAGGAGTAAAGGTCCAACTAGGAAAGACCCAACTAGTGCTGCCTAATTAGAACAGGCCAGGTCACACTTTCCTCTGCTCCCTTATGGATGCAGCGCTGTAGAACACAGGCTGAGGTAAATATTGCATATCCTCAGCCTTACCCTTGTAATCCCCTTTTCTGGCAGACCCAAACCCTTTCAGAACGATCCCTCTCTGCCTTTCCAAACACAGGCATAAGCTTGGAGACCATATTTGGCAAAGGTAAGAAGGCAAGGAATGTAAAAAAAAACAGAGTGCAAAGGGAGGGGTTTACTTTATAAAGCAAGCATGTTTCTCTCTTTTCTCTTTTCATCCTTCTACAGTTTCTGCAGCCCAGGCTACCGAAGGAGAGGATGTGGCTGATAAACCTGGGCTGGGGTTTAGGGGTTCACATGCATTCACAGATGTCTTGCCCCACAGAGAGCCATTAGATTACTACAACACTCCAAGTAAGTGGCACCATGTGAATAATTTTGTTCACACACATGCTGTTAAAAAAAAAAAAAACCACCACCAAACATGTGGAAGAAATTTCAGTTATTTCCTAGTTTTAAAATATTTTAGGAATGAAATAATGATTGGAAATGATTAGTTGCATCACGCGAGAAGAAAGAACAAATTTGGCAGCTCGTTCTGATGCTTGAATGTGACACAAGGCAAACAGGTGTGCAAACCAAAAGGAAAGGGGGAAAAAGCAGCTTTCCTAGGAAGAAGTTATGTTCATGGACTAAAAGAATAACTTGGCAACCAGACAAGATTTATGGAGAATGCATGGTGAAAAGAGCCATAAGAATGTTCAGATGCTAAGAGACTATTAAGATTTAAAAAAAAAAAAAATAAAAGAGGTTTAATGACTACGTAAGGATCAATTATAACAGAAAGGAAGTTTTGAGTTGATCCAAATTCAGTTTCTGAAAACAATGAGAGCTTTTCATTTTGCCAGATGAATTAGTGAATGAACATAGAATTGCAGGGTTTACTGGGTCTCTAGAGAAAAATCAGTTGTCCTGGTTGGGGATTCTGCTGGAAACAGAGGGAATTGCTTTCCATGTTCAAGGGGAGGCAACAGAAAGGGAACAGACCAAATTCATCCCCGTGGAGCATTCCCTCTGCTCTGTCAAATGTTAATTAATGTTATTTAATGTGCTGAGTGAGCCCCAGTGGGTTACAGCGATCCTAAATCCTGTGGTTTGTCACGGGTGGGCTGCAGCACAGGGACCCCTGACCTAGAGGAGATTTTTTTTTGAAGGACCATCTCTATTTTGATTAGGGTTGCACTAATCCTTTGACACAGGCATATAGTCATGGCATTACTCTGGGTATACAAGGTACTTCCTGAGCAGTGTTTTCTGACCCCTCACTTCCATTTGGGAAAAGGGGTCTTGGCCACTTAGGACCTGAACAGCCCTTAACAAATCTACAAGTGATCACATTGGTTTCTGAGGGAAAAAGAGAAGGAAAAAGACTAGGTGGTTCTGCCAGTCGCATTCTGTATGTTTGAAACTGCAACTGGCCTCGAATGGAAACTTCAAAGCACATGTGGGGAAGGAGACAGCTGGAAAGGGAGACTCTTCACAGCAGTCATTTCCTATCAGCACCGTGAATTTCCCCATGAACTATGGAGGCAGTTTGGGCCTCTACCTGTTGGTACATGATGAGAGCCTGTGAGGAAGGGAAACTGCTAAATACATGACACAAAGTGCATTCATAAACACCACACTGTGCTCTGTTATGGAAAACCTTATTTAGGCTGAGTATGTGAAGGCTCTTATTTTGCAAAGCAGCATTTGAGGAGTTCCTCCCTGGATTTCTTTCGTTCCAGACCGCCTGGAATACGGGTGTGAGAAGTGCAGGGGTGAGGGCACATGTGCAGATACTGTATTGCTACACTGCTTGAACATGACCTGGAATTGCAAAGGAAAGACTATAGTGTTTTTTACTAGGAACTGAGAAGAGAACTGACAGCAAGAAGGGAACCCAAAGAGCAGATCTGGTTGCTTATTCAAATTGCTATAGTGCTTCAGAGGAATCTTTAATGACAAAGATTCTCATTTGTTTTACTCTCTGAGGGGGAAAAAAAAGAATGAATTTAGAAATCCTATAAAAAATAACCATAGATGCTACAGTTTTTAAAATGTATGAATTAGGTTTTCATTGCACCTTTCCTATGCCCAAAGCAATTTTCAAAACAAGACAGAAAAAAAAGTCCATATATTATGAATTCATATTTTGTCAATGAAATAACAAAGCCATTTAAAAAAATTCAGATCAACTACCTCTCAAAACAACACATAGCCTTTAACAGGGAGGGGGAAGGGGGGAAAGAAAAGATAAAGCGGTAAGAAACAAAGAAAACGAAGCAGTAAATTCAGAGAAAACAACCTGTTACTACAGCAGGGCAAGCCTTGGCACATGCTAAGGTAGAGAGCAGCATTTATGCTGTGGGCTGGTTTTTCTGAAAGGAACACTGACAGCTAAGTTCAGAACGCGGCATCAAAGCTGCCCCGATGAAGTGGCACAACCCCATTCACACCATGTGTGGCCCCAGGCTGCATTTTCCATGCTACAAAGGCTTTGGCGACACCTCCCAGCTTCCCTCCTGGCACTTGCTTTTCATTTGAGGCTGTGAACTGTCTGCGGGATGTTTCCGAGGCAGGAGAGCAGAGACCTGCAGCCCCACCGAGTCACAGGGCGAGAGCCCGCAGACAGAGGAGTCTGTGCTGGCACAAGTGGCCCGAAACCCGAGCGCTGCCAGAGCGGGGGCACTGCGAAAGCAGGGGCTGAGCTGGGGGAAAGCCGTGCGGGTGAAAAGGAGCTGCCGGGCGCTGAAAGCCGCCCCTCCCTCCTCGGCACTGCCCGCGTGTTGGTGTTTGGTGTGCTCCGGGTGGGAGCCCCCTCGGCAGCGCTGCTTCTGGGCAAGCCACTTCGTTTCAAACAGGGAACGGGAACAGTGGCCTTTCCCATAGTAGAGGAGTATTTTGGAACCGCATGTGCATTCCACTTATCGTTGTTTTCATCGTAGTTGGATTTAAACTCAGAGGGGGGAAAAAACTACATCACAAATTATATACTCCTGTAATTCATTAAAAGGGTGATGGTAGAATCAGTGGAAAAAACTTTAACCAACTTTCCCAGTATTGTGGGATCATTGATTTGTTTTGCCACTGTTTTCCAGGCTTTTAGAAGGGCAAATCTGCCTTGGTCTTTGCTTGCTGTATATAGGATGGTCTGTGATTGGGCAGAGAGAGAATAGTAAGCTATTTTTATAGGATATGTCCATTTTCCCAGCTAAAATGATGTTTTACATTTCAGGAAACCTCTGGAGCAGATTAAAACCAGTGTGAACAAATCAAGACGCAGATTTACAGCTACTTCATTATATGCTTCTTCCTCCAAAACAGAAAAGGCCCCCCCCACCTCCTCCTCCTTGCATGTATCTTAGTCTTTATGGCATCAAACACAAGCCAAAGGAACATATGGCCCTTAGATTTCTTCTGGATGAGGTCATTCTGAAGTGAGGTCTTTTTCCCTCCCTCTACAGACATTTACATGCTGTCCTCAGAATTTGGCCACGACATTCCAGATAAAATTATCACTTTCCCACTCCTTAGTATCCTCTCAATTTTCTGTTTCAAGTCAGTGCCGGGAGGACAGAAGAGCTGACAGATTCCTTGGGTTCCAGCCAAAATGCTGCTTTGGAACTGGTTTCTTGCTATGTTTTGGATTCATTTCACCCCCAAGCTGCCAACGTAGTTGGAGTTTCGGGGGTGTTTTCAGGAATCATTTCTATAAGAGCATGAAGCGACCTCTATAGTACTGTTATTCCTAGTTTTGAGAAAATTCAAGCAGGTCTTTTTGGAAAGAGGAATTGAGGTAGTATGACAGGAATTCAGTTTAAAAATCAAACATATTCTTTTGGTAATATAAAAAAATAACACCAACACAAGCTTCTCAGCCATGTATCATGTGAGTCTGGCTTTGGATAAGCTCTTCTCAGATAAGATAGGTTGGTCTACATGTTCTACAGCAAGGGGTGATGGAATTGCATATTAGCAGGGATTGTGTTGCCAGCCGTGTTCTGATGCATCCTGGCTGTGCCAAAAACACCAGGCAGTGAACTCGGGGCATGGAGAACCATAGGAAACAGGGGGTTGTGAAAGCACTAATTACGTACATTGGATTAGAACTGGCAAGCAAAAGGAGAATTATCAACACAGAAGAAGTAACTCTAAGTCAGAAAAGGGTGAGAGGATAGTACCAATCCAATAATAACATACCTTAGAAGATTTCTCTTCTCTCATTAGAAGACTTCCTCTGCTTTCACATTTCTGTAAACAGAAATGAACAGTCAATGCAGACAAAAAACCACATTTAACTTTATTGTTATTACTCTTACTTTTAAAAAAGTCAAGTGATCAGCAATAAAGGGCATTATTAGCTAGATCCAGCTCAACTTTTTAGCCAGGAGGTCACCCGCTGAACTGCAGATTAGCTCGCATTTGTGGGGACAAGGAGCTCGCAAGGGCAGTTACACAGGGGGCTGGAGCCAAGAGACAGGGACTGCGCTCCAAGGGGAGTGTTTGCTGTGGATTTAGGGAACCCCTCCAGCCCTGGCTGCCTCCTCAGCCCACCTGTGGAGCCCTGACCTGCCCCACAGGTGGCGGTGAGGCTCCGGCAGCGCTCATTGGAGAGACACGGAGCTTTTCAGCTGAAAGGCACTCCTAAAAAAAAATATTATTGTTCCCATGGCAACAGCCCCTGCAATACAATAGTGTGGCTCTAGGCAGGATATTGCCGAAGGAGTGGGGATGAGAAAGGCCGACTCCTGCTGCCAATAGAGCAAAGGACCCGCTGAAGCTGCCACTATTTATATAACCACCTCCTGGTCTGCTTTGTGCCTTCCTGCACATCTCTTGGTTCTTGCAGTGCACAAGTCCAAACACAAACTTTCCATGGCCAAGGAATAACAGCAGCAGCACCTAATGCAGCACATAAAGGTCTCCCCCTTCCGTGGGTTTCATACCAGTTGCCAAAATGCTAATTCTTTAATTCTGGTATGACTCCAAGCAGCTTTAGAGTCGTATCAATATTTAAAATAGAACTATACCAATACAGTGAGGCCACAGAGAGGCTGCCCTGACTTATTTCAGTAACAGTATCATGATTGCTTGAGGTAAAAGATTTCATAAAAAGGCA
Source organism: Acropternis orthonyx (assembly GCA_035583155.1). NCBI lineage: Eukaryota > Metazoa > Chordata > Aves > Passeriformes > Rhinocryptidae > Acropternis > Acropternis orthonyx. The sequence continues at coordinate 2,677,752 of JAWWEU010000125.1, forward strand.
CCCACAGTCTGAGAAATTCATAACCTGCCTCCTGAAGGCTGAATTTTGTAAAACCGCTGAATATTCTTTAGCCCTTAGGGTTGTAGAGTGGGATTTAGTGGGAATTACTAGGAGAAAAGCCATTTATTGGGATCAGGCCATCATCATTTGACAGCCTGAATGGATGTTACACCAAACTTTCAATCCCATTCTTGAAACTCATTGCATAAAAACTAGAAAAAAAGTAGGAAATCAATCATCTTGGCCTTCCTGAGAGCTGTCCTTGCTCATTATCTCTGCCTAACTTGAATAAACATAGTTTTTGATATATTGCTGCTGAGTGAATAGCTGGAAGAGAATTTAAGCAAACTGGCTTCCCGTCCTTTGCTCCAACTTCTCCAATTTTCATTTTGAACACTGGTCAATCTGTCAAGGCTTCATGTAAAAACGAAGGCAAAACACAAGCAAATGAGGCCATTTCTCGGGAGTTTAACTGCTTTAATGATTGCAAAAAGAGGCCATTCGAATTAAAGCACATCCACTGTTTGTTCTTTGTGTGGAGTGGCTGCAGGAAGGGATTCAGTTTACATTACTGTCAGTCTGGCAGGAGCGGAGTGACCGAGGGCCAGCGTGCCTTGTTCAGCTACTCAAGAAACAGCATCCAGCAAAATCCTTCCACAAATATCTAATTGGCATCTCATGCTAATGTAATTAAATCAGCTTCAAACACTCGTTTAGTTGCCAGATTGTTTGAAGTACAGTAGAAGGCAGGGATATTGCCAGGGAGAAGATGCAGATTAGCAGAAGAAAGAAATATAAAACTTCAAGGATAAAAACAGCATTGCACTGAAGAAAAAAGAATGGTTTTCAATTAAGAAGTGAGGTTTTATCACTGATACTTATAACAACATGAAAGCCCTATGGCTATACTGCCACAGAGAGAGGTTTATGTTAGTTGTTCCCTGTGAAGAATCTAAATCCAATTATTTTGGGAATTTTGTCAGGTCAAAAGTTCTGGAGTTCAGTACCCAAAGTTCAGAGCCAACTGAGTTCTCAAATAAAAACTGGTGCATTATCAAAACCATCTTGCAATTCTGTGATTTCAGGAAAAGTTTTCTTTCAAACAAACAAACAAACAGTCCAGCTTTGAAAAAGCAAAGCAGGTGGGGACAGACCTGAAATGGAGGGGAGCATGAAGAATGTCAGATTTTGTCATTAAAAGCAGCTTTAGTATGAAGGTGAACATACACCAAAGATGAGTTCTGTGGAGACTGCAAGTACACACCTGTATTACTATAGGTGACATTGCTGTAATCTGTATTAACACACAGTCACTGACCTTGCAAAACCCAGCCTCTGTCAGTGGTGCCACTATGGGTTTGAGGAATTCACACTCACCGAAGCAGTGCCCGTGTAATTTCAATGGGATGTAAGCACATACTTAAAGTTAAGCCCCTGTAAGTCCTCTGGTGGAAAGGGATAAACTTGAGCAGATGCTTAAATGCTCACTGAATTGCAACCTATGCTCCTTTGGCGTTAGGCCCATTCGCAGGGGTAATTTCACGGTTTGTCTCCTTCATCTACAAGAGATTTCGTGTCTTTCTGTGCAAAATACCATCTCCACTTAACATGGAAATATCAGCTTCAGGTACAGATAAAAAAAGGAAAATAAAGGTCATGTTTTGAGAACTTTTTCCAACTTTGACATCACGAACCAAGGCAGAAATCCAGTACAGAAGAATATACATATATATATATATATATATGTTAATCAATGATCACATTTCATGCAGAAGTTCCCACTTCTTCCACATTAATCCCCAGTGACTTTTCTGCCCGACAACGGAGTAAAACCTCCCTCAACATCTGGCCTACGCTGCTTTTTGATCTCCCAGAACAACAAGGTCAGCACCTTGAGGCATTATCCCTCCTGTCCTTCACATTTTACTGGGGAAGGAATTACTGGGTGAAATGTGGCAGCAGATAAGGCTGCAGTAAGAGCTCATCACCATAAAAACAAATGAGTCAATTAAATTATTACTGTCTCACTTCCCTGCAGGAATTAAGGGCCATAGCTAGAACAGCACAACACAAAGAACTTTTTTATTAAAAATAAATATATCTTGAACTTTTTTATTAAAAAATAGCATAGGAAGAGAAGTGAATAAGAAGTAAATGTGCACTGTTAATGTAGCATTTTCTAAATCGTTGTAAGAGGACCAACCCAGTAAAAACAAAAACCTGAGGAATAAAATATTTTAAAAAAACACTGAAAATCGGAAGCTGAGCAATTGCAGCAAACAGAGATAAAAGCACTCAGCATCTTTGAAAATTGACCTTGGAAGCACAGAAAGAGCATTCTAAGTGTTGCCTGACAGGTCTGTCAAGGACTTAAGAAGCATAAAGGCACCTGAATGCAATTTTAAAAAAAATTTTATTGAAAGAAACATTCCATGCAAAGACTTAATTTGCCAGTTTCCAGTGTAGACTGAATTTTTATAGCTGAATTTGAAACTCTTCAAAATAAGGGTTTATATAATGGAAAGGCTGACACAAGCCTGACTTCAGGGATGAGAACCATAGCATCAGATTTTCCTCTCTTGCAGGAGAAATTACAAATGGCTTCAAGTAAAATTGCAGTAAAGAAGAGATAAAAATGATCAGTAGCTCTTTTAGATGCACCTTGAAAAAAGCACTTTTGAGTGGCAAATCAGATCAGATTATAAAGCAGTTTACGGAGCAGCACATAAAGCAGATGTTTGCCAGCACCACGGGAAAAAGCAGGGAAGAATTTTCTTTCTCCTATTTTTAATAAATCTTTTTGATTTTGGACTCTAAACTCATCTTTGTCTCCTTTAAGGGAATTCAGTACAGTAGAGCGTGTAGGATGTTCCAGTGCAAAATTCTGGCTGACTTTGGATACTCAGTCCTAGCCTTTTCACAGTGGCTTGGGGTGGTAACAAGGACTAAAAGAAATCCATGGAGATTTTCCCTGATCCCATATTCCCTGAATCCCCAGTGCTGCCGGTTTTCGGAAAAGCAACCGAGTGACTGAATGGAAATTGGTGGTTTCTTTTGGAAGTTTAGGACAAGAGTTAAGCAAATAAACAAATGCTGTAGACCAGAACATTTAAACTGGTGCCAAAACAAACCCAGACAAATGCTGTGGTGATTCAGGCTCTGGAACTGTATATACAGAGCGGTCACAAATGTTTTCACTGCTAAAACAATAACAACACCAACAGAAAGTTACCACAAGCACGGGGTGACTTAGCCAGTTCTTTAAAGGACCAGAATAAACCGTGGCTGTGTTATGTTGATGACATTGTATGACACACTCAGAGCTCATTCCCTAAGCGTATCAGTCACACAGGTAAACTGAAATTCCCTAAAAATCTACCTTGGCATCCCTTTGCTTCAAAGAGCAGAACTCCTTTGTCCATTGTGAGTGATGCACTTCCAATTTTCCTGGTAAGGAAACTCCCTCATTTCTCCCCAAACCTTGAATGCCCAGCAACTGTTTGGCATTCTGCACATTCCTACTCTGGAGTTTTCCAAGGAATTGCATTTAAATGACCATTGTGAAAATCTCTCCTTTCTTTTTTGATACCAGGCTGAAGGTCCACTTCATATTATCTATTTTCTGCTTGTTTGGAGCCAAGTGTGGAGAAATAAACTGCTTGGGAATGACAATATGAGTTGTAGGAGACTGCTAGATTTTATTACAAATAAAAAAAACTCAGACTAGGACAGGGTGAAATATAAACCAATCTAAACTATCGCAACAGGCAAATCTTTTTTTTTTGGATTCAAAACCTGTCTTGCCATTTCCCCCACCCCACCCCGCTCCTTTTTCCACACCTCTGCGCATTTAGGGCTGGTCACGTCCGAACGCAAAATGCTGACTCTTGCCAAAAAACCTGCAGTCACAGGATCTCCAGTGCACTGGGGCAGGTGCAGAAGGCAGTGTCAGTGCCTGCTCATCCAGTTCAAGTGGAAACTCCAAGCCCACAGAGATTCCTCCAGTGCAAGGTACAATATGAGCCTAAAGCATTTTCCTCCCGTTTCTGTAACCAGAGTCACCTCAGAGTTAAGCACAATCCAGAAGGATTTTCAGCATGGCTTTATTTCTTCTAATTTCTGCTTCCCTAGCTCCCTTTGTGTGATTTAAGAATCCCAAATGGAGCTACAGTTTACCACAGCAGGAGGGTACAGATAAATGTAAGAAGCAATGTTAATAATCAAAGTATCTGATCTTGCCTTTTGTTTGAGGTTTCAGAGAAAATCAGCCTTTTATATCCTCTCCAAGAACTGAGGATATTAATTATAGCAATGCCTATTTTTCTAAAGACTAAACAGCTCATGCTTCTTTTGAATATCTGCCCCATTTCCCCAAGAACAGCAAAACACACTCAGTTTTCTGTGCTGTGGTGTTGCTGTAAAACGGATTAGCACCTGTACACGGAAACACTCTTGAAAACATGCCAAGCTGAGTAAAATAAAAATAAAACAACTTGCAAAATACATAATTTTCCAGGAAATCCACCAAGCCTACAGATGTCACTTCCCTTTAAATCAGTTCTAAAACTGCCTTTTAAAGGGGACTCTCCAGGTCAATATTTACTTTGGGTTTTTTAAGATTTTATTTACAGCAGCAAAGAAATCCTTCAGAAACATCCTATAAAGTTACAGTCTTCCTGGAAATAAAAGAAGTATATACGTGTTTTCAAGTTTCAATCTCTCCTGCTTGAAAGGGCTTTAGTAACCCTTTGAAATACTCACAAAAGTAATCAATTTGTTGACATGATCTTCTACTGAAAAATAAATGACTCAACATTGTTGCCCTTGTTTTCCACTCCTAAGAAGCTGGATTTTAGATATAATTTCTGGGTTTTGGTTTCACGCTTTGCTGACTCCTTAACTCAAAAGAAAGTTCTTAAATATATTATTAAGGGAAGAGGTGAAGCATAAGATGATTTCATCTACTTTATATCATCTACTTTGTTTTTAAATGAACCTGAAATGCTTTCACTGACCTTTTTGTGTGGCACCCAGTTATGGCTCTTGCCTGTAACACTTTTTCAGTAGCACTTCTATGTAAAACCCTTTGATAGATGTAAATGCAATTCCCGAGGGGAGAATGACAAAGTGTAAGTGTTATGCTTGTGCATTCAAAGCACAGAGGTTATGTAAGGAATGAAATTGGGAACAATATTAGGTACTCCCTGTGAACCAGCACAAGAGTACAGCGAGTAAATAGGAAGGGCCACGCTGGTTATTACATTGATTTTGTTCCGTGAATAAAGATAGGTTTTTAGTCTCCAGGGACTGCAGCTGCCTAGAGAACACAGATTGCTTGGGATAACTTACATGGAACTGTATCACAGGGCAAACACAATCATTTCACAGCAGGGGTTAGAGCAAGAAATACCTTGTATGCAGCAGGAGCGTGTACAAAGCACGGAAAGCCAAGCTGCAGAGCTGAGTGACCCTTTCAAAGCTGTCCTGAGAGGGGCCCACACTTCGCCAGAGTCAGAAAGCTCTGGGGGTCCAGGAGCTTGGCAGGTTTGACTTCTCAATGTTCCAGTCACAAATCTGACCGGGAATGCAACCTGAGCCCAAGAGCCCGATGGTTCTTCGCACTCTGATAGCAACTGATTTTTTTCCTGCCCTCATGGGAATCACATCCCTTAAAACCCAAGTCAAAAACCGCTGCCTTGAAAATTATTAGGAAAGCTATTAATAGTCCTGAAAAATTCCAGAAAGTAGCCTGGTAATGAAATGACTGGGTTAACGAACTAATGAAAATAACTGCTGTGAGTTGAAGCAGACTGTCAGTCCAGTGTGATCTTTAGAAAACCACAGTGAACCTGCAACTAAATCCACACCCACCCTTTCCCCTGTGGCATCAGCTGGGTGGAGGCTCCTTCTATTCAGACCTGAGCTCTGCCACTGTGCACCCAGCAGAGTTTTTGTTAAAAGACAAAAGGAGGGGAAGAAAACAACTGGGTGTAACTTCTTTGGGTTTTGCATTTGCCTGGGTGGTAAAAGGCTGAGGGCAAAGCCTGGGCAGTTGCGAAGGAAACAAAGCTCAGCCAAGCTGTTCCTCGGTTTGAAGAAGGGGAAAGGAAGAAAGAAAAGCGGAGTTTCTCCTACTGATATGAAGCCAAATTGAAGTGTTAAGACGTTCTACTTCAAGAGATTTAGGGAAGGGCTCAAAGGGCTGAAGGAGTCTGAACTGCCACCACAGATGGTGGCTTTCCCACTGCCACCCTCTCCTCGGTCAAATGGGAAGGTGTAGTGGGTGCCAGGTAAAGAGAAAAGGTGCTAAGTGGTGAGGAGAGAGAACTTCCCTTTCAGCAACAATGAATGGTAAGAGGAGTTCACCATCCACCTACAGAATTCCTGCCTTAGCCCACGTAATTCAGAGAAACGCCTGTGTGCCTCCGAGAATCCAGAGCAAGAGCTTTGGGGCCTCTCTTGTTTCCTGAAGAGCCACTCAAGAAAGTGTTAAGCACAGCTGAAACCAGAAGAAAATCTGTCTCAAACACAAGACTGATTCACACACAGCCATGGAAACTACACATAAAGAAGTGAAGCAACTTATGAATCAGTTTAATAAAACATCTCTGGCTCTGGTGTCCAATTTTTAAAGACAGAGACAACTACATAGTGTTACACCTCTTTATTGGCACCCTGCTCTGCTGCAGGAGGTTCAGAACAGCTGTACCTACACAAAGGGATTTTGTTCTATTTCAGTAGCAGGATGTGCAGTTATTCTGGATAGAAAACAGTGTTAGACATTCACCCTTGGCCAGAAGACACCAATTCCATGTACCAAACATCAGTACCAGAAAGCAGAGGCCGTTTCCTCAGCGGAGACAACACACGTAGGTTTAGCTGATATTTGAACAATGGTTTTGGAACTCTCCTTCCCTCAAGAACCTCAGCTGCCCTCCTCTCCGGGGGCCCAGGGATCGGCTCCCAGCACACAGTGAGTGGTCCCAGCTGAAATGCGGTACCTGGATGGCCTGTGAGCAAAGCCTGATGGGGCTCTTTGGGAGACTCCAGCTTCTGAAGTATTGAAATAACCACCCACAAGGGAATCCTGCTTTGCAGACGGCAATACAATCACTCTGGAGTCATATTCTGATTCTGGGACACCAAAAAAAAGAGAAACTGTCCCAGTTTTTTATTGAGCAATTTGAGCACAAGACATATTGTCAGGCCTGAGGAGCAAAATAGGTGGCAAGACTCAAGGGTAAAATTGAAGCCGGTGGCTAATTTCCATTGTAACAGAATGGTTGATATGTCAGATGCACAAAGTGCAATTATTTTTAATCCTTGAAAAGACACAGTTCACAGTGAATTAACAGAGTGCATGCTCACCACAGAGTAAATCCTCAGGCACTGAGATTCTTGCAGTGGCAGGAATGGGATGTGCCTTGAGACAGACAGAACTAAATGGCGAGAATGTTTCTGGACTGTTCACAGTGGCAAGATGGTTAGGGAAAAACAAACCACACTTTTCACAAGTTCTTAAGTTTTTTACTTTGTTGTAGCAAATTGGACTTGTTTGGATTTGGAGCAACCAGGCCAAACCACTGGGTGAGTAAAGAACATAACAGCAGGAACACAGGAAAGTGATTTTGGCTCAAATACTGAATTCATGAGGTAGAAGCATTTTGCTACAATCTCCTCATTTGCATTAGAAATACTTCATGTTTCTCCTGCTCTGACAGTAAAGTCAAGCACAAAAACGTCAGATCCTTATACCCTGGTTTGTTTTACCAACTATATGTTCATGAGCACAGTACAGTCCCAGGCAGAAATACATCAGACGATTAGCAAAAGGTGGTGTTTGCTTGGATCCCCAGTGCCAAATAATATTGTTGCTGATTTTGTTACTCAGACTAAGAAGGTCTTCTGCAACTTTTCAAAAGATTTTGAAACCCAAAAATATTGATAGAATTTTTAAAGAGTATCATCTTTCTTTCAAATCATCCCTGTTATACAGTCATTCTTTAATATTTCATCAAACAAAAATAAGCCATTTACGCCTACCTACTGCCCACGAGTGTCTGACAGTCAGACATTTATTTTAACTGAAAGTTAATAATTTTTAGAAGGGCAGTGCTAGAAGCAATGAACAATGCAAGACAAATTTCTGGTTTTATTGCAATGAATATTTATGAAATATTTCTTATTGGATTTTCTGTGTTCTTCACAGTATACCCTTGCTCATATTTTTAAATATGATGGATTTGCTGAGAACTTGTTGTTCATATCACAGAACTTGGATGAAATCATGCTCCTTACAGCCCTAGCTATTTTCCAGTTCATGATTCAAGCACTGAATTATTATTAAAAGGCAGACATTTGAGACATAACCCAGCTTGGGCATTTCTGTAGAAGGGACATTTCACTAGGAAAGTTTCACTGTCCTTTCTGAGCCAGCATTCAGCTCAGAAACATCCCTATAGCACTGAGATTGACCTGCTGCTTCTTTATTACCAGTGGCAAGAAGCAGCAGCAGCAGCAGCATCTTATACAGATCAGAATGCACTGTGAGGCAGCAGGAAGAAAAACTACCATTTGTGATAGTGGCAGGGAGAGAAAAATGAAGAATTAACAAGATAAACAGTGCAGGGGGAAAGTGTGAGGGAGATGATAAAGGTTTGTGAGACCTTGTAAGGCCAGTGACATTAAAAGAGAATGGCCTGACATTAAAATCTTTCCTTAACTCTACATGACAGAATATGTGATATCAGGGGAAATTTTCAGTGCCAGAAAATGGTCACCAATACTTTTCCACCTGAGTCCAGTATAGCCTCAAACAGGCAGTCCTGCAGGGTAAACAGTACAGAGAGGGACTCCCTGGGAATGAGCCAGCTGTGGGAACTTCTGCATCAGAAATGCAGATAAAAACACTTAGACAACATCTCACATCTCTATGCCTGCAAGAACCAACTGAATATTCACCCTTTTTTATTTAAAAGGAAGATATGCAGCTTGTGGAAGCTGAATCAGAATTACAAAAGTTCATCGTAGAGTCCCAGAAGGGTTTGGGCTCACAGGACCTTAAAGCTCATCTGGTTGCACCCCCTGCCCTGGGCAGGGACACCTCCCACTATCCCAGGTTACTCCAAGCTCCGTCCAACCTGACCTTGGACACTTCCAGGGACGGGGCAGCCAAAGCTTCTCTGGGTGACAAAACTGGACAGAGAAGTGGAATTATGGACTAAAAACTCTGGCTTTGAGCAGCAATCCTCAATAAACTCCTCTCAGAATCAACGTACAGAGTTTAGCACAGACACCTATCCCCTCATTTCCAGAGCTGGAAAACAGTCCGGATCCCTGTGCTGGACTATGTACACAGCAAGAAGGAGAAGCCCTGGCTGGGGCCACTGGGGAAGTCGGTCTCGGCACACCACAATTGAGGAAACTGGCAAACCACTGGCAGGAAGTCAACGGTTGTGGCTGCCCACATGTGGCTCAAGGGCTGGGGAGCTTTTGGGTTCCCCTGCCCAGCCTTTCCATGGCTTTGCTGAGCTGTTCCAGGTCTGTGACCGCTGGGGAGAGTTAGCAGGCATTCCTGTGCTCCCAGTCCCAGAGGTGGCACAAGGAAGTCAGTGTAAGGTGAATTCATCCAGCACTGATTCACGCTTATCTTTAAGGGGGGAATCTTAAAAATATAGACAGTGTTGTTCCAGTTTTAGAGATGGAGAACCTAAAGGAAAGGTTGGGAACAGGTGACCCTGTGAATTCTCAGGGAAGCGCAATCCTTATGCTCCTCCTTGTTTTTTCACGGCACTACCACTAAAATATGCAACCTGCTATATGAAACTGTTGTATTTAGTCTTTCTGATGGCAGGAATGACACAGAAGCAGACATTTTCTATTACAGGCTATTTAGCTCATTTCTGACGACCACTAGAAACATTTGTGTTCTTTACTGACTTCATCTGGTTCAGATAATAAACGGCAGCAATTTTTAAATCAATTTTCTATCTCATTACTAAACACTAAATCACTGAATACCAAAGAACATTTGTTTTTTAGTGAGTTAACTCTGAGCATATATTCATGGCTTAATGTTACCTGCTAATTAAGTAGGACTGGGTCCTCTACCACCCACTGATTACAGCCTGACGTACAACAGTAAGTCATTAAAAATCTTTAACTGAAGTCCCATAAATCATTCAACAGCAGCTCTTAACTGAGCTGTAATTTATTTACTGTGCTCCCTGTGCCTCTGAATAAACAACATGCATAAACAATTTGCATACTGTGTTCCTATATACGAAAGCCGCAAGAAGTAGATTTTATTTAGAGACCAGTCTACTGCAAGAACTCAAACTTGAAGATTCAGGTTTTCCAGCAAAAAATATGTGGACGTAACCACATTAAGTGTATTGTGTCTAAGCTGTATTAGGAAGTGCTAGACATGGGGCAGGACACAGCCACCATCAGAAGCTCTTTCTTGCCATGGCATGTGTTTATTTGGCCCAGGTTTCTTTAGCATCTCTCAAAGATAGAACACTGCAGCAACAGATTTCCAACCTGCCAAAACCCATAAAATCCAATCAAGAAAACAAACTCTAAAGGATAAAATGATTGAGTGCGCATGAAGGTACCGAGTTCTGTTACCCAGCTGGAATTTTTTTTTTATAGAAGTCTGCTCTATAAAGCCACTTACAGTGCAATTCTGGCACCACTGGGTGAGACATCATTACCTGGGAGATAACGGGACTGTTTACAAGGAGAGGAGAGCTCAAGGCCGCTGGGTACATTAGAAGAGTGTTTCATTTGAGAACTGTCAGGTCAAATTGCTTCCACTTCTTATGTTATCCAACTGTGAAAAATATTAGTATGCATGCTAGGTAGAAAACCAGACTAAATAAATAATAATAAATTATTAAATAAATAAATAAAAGAAAATTTTTCTTTCAAGCTTAGAGTTTTTCTGCAGTATCTGTGATTAGTAGTTACAACAGGCAAGATACCTCCAAGGAGAACCGAGCTCGAGTGAGCGGAGCGAACAACATGTACAACTGTGGCCAGTCACACTGTGTGACACCGTGTCTGCAGGGCTGAGACAAATGAGGGGGGGAAAGGGAATATTCTTGATAGTATTGTAAATATTTATGTTGCACCAAAGTATCCTCGGAGGCAGAGGTTCATAACATATGAAGATGGAAAAGTCCGACCTTCTGCCAGATGGGGTCTGGCAGAACACGGCCAAATAACTTACAGAATATATAAGGAGATCACCTGACATCCTCAAACACAGCAATCTCTGGACTGAATAAAGGCTGCAGTTTCTTTGGAAAAAAGTTAATTAAAAATGCTGAGAGGAAAATGGTTTCTAAGTCAAAAGCCTACTTTGGAACTACCACTGCTACGAATAAAACCATTTCTCTAACTGAATGTTTACCTGTTGCCTTTGTTCATTTGAATTGACAATTCAAAAATCTCCAAACTTACTCAGTAAAAGATTCAAAATTCCATTACTGAGAACATACAAACTTACGTATTTTGTTTCTGGTTCCTCATATGAACATTAAGTACTTCGGAAAGTTCTGATTTCTTGTTATTATTATCATCATCTCCTTGATGGATGGATTCAGTGCTTACTTTTTCTTTTGACATAAGTGTGGGAAGTTGCCAAAAGGATGAATTTTGACAGCCTTGCCTCTTTTTTGTTTGTGTTTATGAAAGCCAGCTGTGCAGAACAGGAATATTTTTGTTTTGTAAATGATAATGACTGTCTAGGAATGCAAATGAGCATGTGGGTACTGTGCTGCTGGAACAGCAAGAACAAGCTGTTCTGTCACACTGAGGAGGAACTGCCTACCTGGCAGGAGGAATCAGCACACGACAAGGGGCAGTTTCCTATGTGATTAGAGGCCGTGCAATATGGTTTTACACTTCCCAAACTAAGCTCATGGTACTGGAACAAGACAACCATGACTTGGACATGGTGACTGCCCTTCAGAAATGGGTAAGGTGAGGGAAACTGCTGGTCAGGAGCAACGTGCCAGTTATGTGGACCAAGTTGCATATGACATTCCAGTCTTCTCTTATTTTTAATTCTGTAGCATCCCACAGGGCAGATGATGTATTTTCTTGTATAAGAAGCCTCTACACTGTATCAGCCTTAATTCTATCACTCTTTCTTCTACATTTAAAAGTTCTGGAAGGCCACCCAGCACTTTTGTCGGGGTACATATGGAGATCTAAGTTTTCTTTTTCCTCTGCATTGATGCAAACAAACAGCAGTGCTACTTATTACAGAACTGAATAAAAAGTGAAACAAACAGAAGTTTCAAATTAAAAATGAATGGCATACTTTGTTAGGAACAAGAACCCCAGATCTCAGAATGGATAACCAGAGGCACGGTCCAGGAGAAAGAGATGAAAAAAAGCCAACACGAATTTGTTAAGGAGAAATCATGCCAAGCTAATTCAATTTACTTGTAGAGCAAAGAGACCTGGGATCATGAAGAGAACACAAGTTATCGTTGAAATTATCAGAGTATTCATGAGATGCATAAAAAAACCCCAAACCTTTGAAGTCAACCCTGACTAGACCTTCATTAGAACAGTATGATCAGCTTGGATTCTGTGTTTCAATAAAAACTTGGAACATTGGATAAAGTTCAAAGGAAATCAGCAGGAATGGTCACAGATTTGGCAGACATGGCCCAAAGGAAATAAACGCTGGATTAGGATTATGCAAATGTTGGTGCATTTCTGCACTCCTCATACAACTAAGTGCTGTGAAATGGAAGAGAGTGATTCTCTTTCTTCATGTATATGTTGAATAAGACAAGGAAAAAAGGATTGAATTAGATCAAGGAAGATTTATGAAAATCTTCATATTGTAAAAAGCCATGCAACAGCAAGATTGGTTCAGGAGGTTTTGGAATATCTCCACTGGAAAATAAAGGAAGAGCTCTACATCTGTGTCAGGAACGACAAATACATTTGGTAAGTTGTGGGGAGGGGAAGGCAATGGACTAAACAATCTCTTCAAGTTGCTTCCAGCCTTGTGATTCTCTGATTTCATGGTACATTCCTTTATACCACAGAGCTACGTGTTTAACATTTTACTGTTTAGAGCATTTCTCTCAGGAATTATATAATTTTCTTTTATTATTTACTCTTATTATAGTCCTTTCACTTCACATTCAGTATAAATATTGCAACACCGCACTCTCCTACTTGAGCTTTTTGATTTCATTAAACTTTTCCCTCTGTGAAATACCCTCTTCAATAAAGCATAACAGCAATAATAAATGAACCACAGCAGAAGGAGAACCGGAGCGGGAATTGTATAACAGAGGAATTCTCCTGTTTCATAGACATTCAATTAATGTATTTCCAGCAAGCAAACTGCACTTCCCTCCCAGCAGTGCCGACCTGGGCCTGCCCTCCAGCTGTGGCTCAGAGAACACCCTTATGGTGCAGGCTCAAATAAATGCTTCACAATTTCCTACTGACACCTCCTCCACAGTTACAGTGGTTCCTCTGCCAACTGGGTCAAGGCACAGAGTTCACGTTAAATATCACTACATCCATCAGCAAAAAAACAAAGGAGAGTTTCAACGTTTTGAGGTGTTGATGGAAACCAAAAAAAGCTCTCTCTGAGACACAGTGGCTGCAAGGCAAGCAGGTGACACCACTCTGAGAACTCCAAGGCACCACCCACTGCTGATTCACCCACAGCTATTCCCATCCCTTTGTAGCCTGTACAGCGTTAATAACACAACATTAATCTCTTTCAAATGGTCTCAACATTTAGCTCTGCACCTCACTCCTGGGGTGCTTTGCATTCCCTCTTTTCACCACGCGAGTCTCAGGCCCAACCCAAAACTGGTTAGCACTGAAAAAGAGAAGGTCGTCTAGTATTATTCTTTTATAATTACAGCTTCTTCAGGGCAGAGACTGGAAAGTGTTTTGCTAATATTTATGAAGGCTCGCAATGCTCTCGCATTTTCCCAGTGCACAGATCACCACCAAGAGAAAAAATCCAAGTGATTTCTCAGAGTTACAGAATGAGCTCATGGGAATCCTTAGTTTTAACCACTCCTGCTGCAGCCCTCATTAGACACATCTCTGCGATAATCAAAGCATCTTTAGGATGCAAATCCTGTTACATTTACCACTTTTTACACAGGGGTTGTTCTCTTTCACTGAAATACCACACACTCTTTATTTGTCTGGGTCACTTGATCTCAGCCTGTTCCTTTTTCCTTGGAGTAAGTTTTGAAAGAGAAACCTTTACAAGTCCCCACTGCAGAGTATCTCTTTATAAGGAGCTGAAAGTACCTGTCTTCCACTGTCTCTCTGAACCTGCTCTTCCCTTCTAAATACAATTTGGGTTTTTGTTTATTTGAAAAGACACACAGATAAAATACCACTTTTATTGCAATGATGACAACTTCTGCAAATTTAGTAATTCTGTTCCTTTATCCTGCGAGGGCTTAGAGGTTAAAACCAATAAAGGATTTAGACCTTTCTTTCAGAGGTAGGAGGAGAAGTGACTGGTTTTATGTTTTTAACACAGTTGTCAGAGCTCTAACTCAGATGGTGGGAAGATCACTTGAATTTTATAATAAACCCTTTATCTCATACCTCAGCTGGGCCAAGGAGTCACACAGAAGCACAAATAGTTTGCTGTCAAGATGGAGCCTTTTACAGATCTGTTTTAAAAGTGAGTGTTTAAGTACAAAAGATCAGTTCAAGATTCAAGGGGTTTATGGCACTGTGGCAGAAAAGCAGAAGTGTTGTAGTATATTTTAGGACTTGGTGTCCGAAATTGGAACTGGGCAGATCTTGGGTGCACAGGTCCTTCTATACATTTGCCCTAAAATCTGCTTCTCACAGAAGCAAGTTCTTTTCTGTTTCTACACAAAGGTGCTCAAATCCAGTAATCCCCAAAGCAGATGAAATAAACATATGAGCCATGAGAAAGCAGTATCTGTTCTGGAAAGTGAACTCCGGCAGAGGAGCAATGGAGATGGCTGCCTGTTTCCTCTATCAAGAGATGCTCTCTGAGCCTGTCATTGTGCCATCCACAGGGAGAAGGACGGAGATGTCCATGTAAGGTTAGATCTTGTGATTTTCATCAGCTACCTCCCTGGTGCTTCTATGATGCATTGCAGAGTGAATGTCAGCTTTGGTTTATTTAAAAAAAAAAAAAAAAAGTCAATGAACTGGTAAGTTCAAAGACACTTCCGACCACACTGTGCTGCAGAACATTTAAGAAAACATAATAGGCCATTGAGTCATTATCCTGATATTTATAACATTAAGAATAATAACATCCTGAGGAATGAGAGACTACAGAGAGCATGTACAGTCATCCTCTAAGCAGCACAGCTCAGCAGAGGAAGATGCTGTTAAAATAATCTCCCTGATTACATTCAGGAAAGGACATAAATTGCAGAACACATCACATTCTTCCCTCAGCCTTTTGGGAAAGTGCTGACAAATTCCACATGACAAGCCCTTGGCAAAATGTGAGCAAGAGAGCCACAATAAGATGAAGAGTTCAAATAAAACTCCCAATTACACACAAGCATCTAGTCAATGTTGAGGCCTCAGAATTACCAGATTCTCTAAGGAGCAACTAAAAGCAGCAAGTGAAAACCTGTGCAGTTTTATTTAGACAGCCTGTGGTCAGGGAGTTTCTCATGCATCTGTGTCAAATTGTTTCTCCGAGCAGTCAGCATTGTCTTACTGGTTCTTCATATTCAGCCTCACATTTAATTATCTCCTAACTGGACAGTAGAATTCTTTGTAAAGGTATTTCACTTGTCAGTCTCTGCACTGTGTAACATAACTGATCCTGAGCTACAGCTCCTACAGGCAAGTAATGTGAATTCATTATCATAGAAGACCATCCCAATAAGATTTAGAAAATGCATATTATTTCCATATTCAATATTTTCCATCACTAAAGCTCTTCAGAGATGCTCATAATAATCCTGTGGGTGCTTTTCTTCTTAATTTTACCCGGTTGCCTGACTAATACCCCTGCTCAGAGACTACAGTTCAGTTCCTGACCCTTTTCGTTGAACGATGTGGCATGAAAGGACGTTCAAAGAAGTCTCAGCACCACTGCAGTTCGGCAGTCGCTGTGTGAGACATGGGAGCAGCTGCCCCAAGAATTCCTGCCACACAGCTCTGCTCTTCTGCTGTGCCTGCACAGACCTGCTCCTGCCAGTGTCACACACAAGGACTCATTATGTCAAGGGCCCTAAGTGGGAAAGGGCAGGGACGGCCAAAAGTTCTTGAAAAGCCTCTGTTCCCAGCACATTTGACTTCATATCCCATTTCCCAGACACTGAATTCAAGCGTCACTGTGCTAGTCCCTTCATCCATCGTTATTCATTACAGAGCCAAGGAATCAATTCTGTTCTTTGTTGGTAAAGAATGGAAAAACGCACTCAGGGCTGACTGTTTACACGGCAACAAAGGCTGCATAAACCAGATGCCTTTCCCGAGGCTGGCTGAGCAATCCTCACAGCACGGTGGGCACAGAGGGGCTGCTGATGTTTCAGCTTCCAGTGCAGTACAGGAAATGAGAGCTGAAGAAAGCAGAACAACAGGAGTCCTCAGGATTGAAAGGCAGATTTTTGAGTGTAGGTAGAGGAAGTGTTAACGCGACGGAGCCGAATACTCTGTTTTCTTGGCTGCTTGTTCTCCGGGACGGGAGAAAAGCTCAGCATCCCTGCGAGAGGCATCCTCTGAGCGCAGCCCGGGCAACCAGAAAAAGCCAGGAGCCCTCCAGTGGCCAGAGCTGCCTTAGACCCGGCACAGCTCCTGTTCCCCTGGTTTACCTCCCTCGTGTAGATTTTTAATGGAAAGATGCGCTATTTTTACCCGTTTTGACACTGGTGATGGATGGAGTCCCTGGCAGGAGTCAAAAGGCTGCTATTTCCTTGAGACTGCTTCTTGGCTTCGAAACTACCTTGTCCTGCTTTCAAATAACCCAAACCTTTTTACTAACCGTGTCTGCTGGAACGTATTGCTTTAGCTGCGCTTTTGGGAAATTAGAGCAGTGATTTATTCTTTGACTGTTTCAATGAAAAATAAGTAAATGACCCTGGCAGAAAGCTTGAGTACATCAGTAGAACTTGAAGTTTGCAAACAAAGTATTGCATGAGGTTAACATGTACCACCCTCATAGTCACCAAACTACCCTCTGGTGACTTGGGATTTACTGTGCATTCTCTTGATCTAAATTCAATTTTGTTTCTTCTGAAATGCAAAGAATCCTTTTTTTTTTTTTTTTTCCTGTAGGTGAAGGCAACAGGTCTATAAAGAAGACCAAACACTTCACCCAAGAAGAGATCTGGGATCAGCGTCCCAGTGACCTTTAATAACACACAGCCACTACCTGGGGGGGATTAAGGGTCTCTTCTGCCATTCTTTTGCACACTGGCTTGTGCTTTCCTCTGAGATACCCTCAGATATTTCACCAGGTTATGGGAAGCAGGGCCCTACCCTTGACAAGACTGCACTCGCTGAGACAACACACCCACAGTGCTGGGATGACAAGAATCCAGCTTCAGCAGACCTAACCCAGGCATGGGATACTCTTAGGCACAAGGAAGCCAATGGAGAACTGTCACTTATTTCACCAGAAGTGAAATTTGTTCTCCTTTCTAGAGCCTCAAGGAGGTGGGGGGGGG
>JAWWEU010000125.1:2695535-2823770 GCA_035583155.1 Acropternis orthonyx
GCAGCCAGCCCTTTATGTAATGTTATTTTTGGCAAGTGCAGTGCCTAATAAGCAGGGACATAACTGCTGCCCAGGGTTTTGGCACGACAGTGACTGAACTCTGAAGTTCCTGCATTTGTTTCACAGAGCCATGAAACAAAGGCAAGGTGTCATCCTTCAGAAAACCTTCAACCGCTAATGACACTTATTTTTGAAGGATTTAGGGAAGAGCAGAAGGTAATGTCACACTATTTTTACCACAGTTTGCTGCTGCATTACTTTCAGAAAAACACCCCACAAACAGATTATGTGACAGAGGTCATACCTGTGCTCTCACCAGAACCACGTGCAGGTGGGTAACTCTTCCAGAGGACTTGACTGACTCAGAATATTTGACATGTGGCTGTCAAGATGCAGCTACACCTTCCAACCTACCTACACATTCCAGCTGCAGTATCACAGCTGTCTGGGACACCCTTAGACCTTCTCAGCAGACTCTGGGCCAGACTCTCAGCTCATACTCATTTGTCACTGCTTTACTAAGCTATAGGCCCAAACTGATGTCTCCTGTTTAACAGGAGGTAAGAATGACATACTGATCCCTAGATAGACATCAGAGTGGACCCAGTTCTGTTCCTGGTTATGCTGCTCTGACCCCACTGAGCTCAGGTGGGGTTTATGGAGCTTCACCACCTACGGTCCTGGCTGTGGGTAGACTTGGCACAGAGTCATCCTGACAGTCTAGCTCTGAATTTAAAATTTCTGTAAGCCCCACTGGACAGCCTGTTCTCTGTTACCCAACCAGCCCAGTATTTTCCTGAGAGGCCCAAATTAAAACACTCAAATGATAGACTTCCTTTCACCTACAGAGTCACCCAAAAGGGTTAATCTCAGCATATTGGAAGACAAATTTGAGGAATTACAGCTGCTAAGTAAATACATTTTAAACCCCCAAAAATATTGCTGTAGTTTTGATACAAACATCACTTATGAGCTCCTTTTAGCTGAGAAAAACTAATGGATCACTTCCACTCTCCTCACTACAAATCCCAACTCAGCCTCATGAAAACCACTGATTTTACAACAATGCTGAATTTGCTCTTTCATAATTTGAGACTGTAGAGAAGCTAGAAAGGTATAACACAATTTTGCTCCCAACAATCCATATCTGCCATATTTCTCTTGTTAATTACTATTTCATGAGAGATTAATTGGTTATTTTTGGTCTAAATGACATTGCTATAAGCACAAAGACTTGGATGAATTGTCCCTGCTATAGGACTGACTTCACAGTCCTAATCACTGATATAATTTTTAAGCCCTTATTTTACAAACCCAAGGAATTTCTATTTCAATAATCTATCTTTCAGCTCTGCAGAAGAATAGGAGTGTGTTATAAACAAGCTATAACTCTTTCCTACTTTACAGCATGTGAAGATTAGCTTTTTCCAGAGATTACTTGCTCTGAAGTAAATATACTGGTGCCCTGCTGATAAGTCCATTATTTCTTTATAGCTGCAAATAAAGCCTGTTCCCCCTCTAGATACCTTTGACAAGCTCTTGAAAATATGCCTTGCACAGACACTGCCAGGGAGTCACAGCATTGCCCCAAGTGTATTTGAAACAGCTGTACTTCCAACAGCACTCCCAGAATCTCAGCTGATCTCTGCTCAACCCAGCCTGTAGATGAGGAATAAAAATTTAACAGAGGAGTGCACAAACTGAATAATGACAAGTGAGTTCCAGAGGCGTGTGGCCCCTTCCAAGAGACCCTTTCCCAACAATCCAATTTGAAAAGAAATATCTCTGTGGACTGCAACCACAACAGCAGTTCATGCTGTGTGTCGCCAGGCTGTATCCCTGAGTAATGGATGGTTCTACTCCAGAGTTAAGGACTCCAGCATGCCCTAAGTGCAGTTGGGAAAGGGACAAAGTTTGCCAGGAGTCCAAGAAATGCCAAGACAGGTCATTCTTGACAGCAATTCAGCAGGGCCATCCGGTTCAGCACCAGAGCTGCTACATCTGGAATGTGGCAGCAGACAAGGGACCTTCTGAAAGAAAAGTGGGATATATCTTTTTAAAGGTAAGTTTTGGAATTTATTTCACTTAATCAAGGGCTGCAAAAGCATTAAGGCACACAGTGCCTAAAAGCCTGAGGTGTCTGCTGCAATACTCGAGGGCTGAAGAGACCTTGTGATCTTGGCATGGAAAACCAGCCCCCCGAAGAACATGATCAGTTTGCTGCACATGCCAGTGGCCAGTGTGGAGCTTTCCTGCTAAGGCAGTAAGTTCCATGCAAGGCGTGGAGCTGACTGCATAATCTAAATTCCTAGGAATAGCAGTAAGCAAACCAGAGGGGCTGCTGAAGTTCCATGGCCCATGGATAGATTGTGATCTGACCATTCTGGGCAAGGCTGTACCATTCTGCAAGAGAAGGGTTTGGCTGCCTGGGGCTGCTGTCATCCATGACTCCTGAATTCCTTCTGTCTGATGGCTCTCAGGAGTACAAAAGACAGCTGATGGAGCTCTGATAGATGAGGGTGGGAAGGGAGCCAGCAGCTTAGCCGTCCTAAATATGGGAGCCTTCATTTAACAGGCGGCCATTAACCACATCTCCCAATGACATCACCATCCCTGAGGTTTCTCAGTACCTTGGAAAGGGGATTTTTGGTCCCAGTCCTTTGCGTAGTGTCCATATGCTGAGAGAGAGAGAGAAGCTGTAAGTAAATGCAGTGATTTTTCACTTGTTTAACATGGAAAAGCACTGCATGCCAAGAATGTCCTCTTTGTTCTTGTTCAGACAAGTTGCTAATATCTATATTGCAAGATTCAGGAGATAAAATAATCTCCTTTCTGTGTGCACATGTGGCAAGGAAAAGGGCTAGCAGAATGTAAATTTTGACTCTGTTGAAAGCACAGCCCTGTGGGGATAACTTCCTACCAAGCTCAGCTGCAGCGAGGAAGCACTGCCAGAGAGAAGAAACAGGAGGATCTTTGTCAGTGCTGTCTTCTCCCCTCTGTGCCTGCTGATCTTCAGCAAGTCCTTCCCCACAGTCTTATTGGCTGAGTTGGAGTGATCTGTTCTCCAAAGGGGTGGGAAAGGATGGATTTTTATTTTAAACATATGGTGAAAACACTGAATATAATGTTGGGAATTTGCAGCTGGGAACTGGATAGCAAGAGCGATATGAATTACAAAAAATAATAATAAAAAAAATCCCAACAATTAAATCATAGCTCAGAAAGGGGGAAGGAATAAGCCAAGTCTTTGCAGCTGGAATAGAGCGGGAAGATAAAATGGATTTGCACATTCAGTTTATTTATTATCCCAAAATAAACTGAAAACAAGGCTTAGAAGTGCAAATGTGCAGCGGAGCAGTGAAAGGGTGGGCAATGGTTGTACTGAACATTTTTTCAAGATTAGTCACTTTAATATGTCCATATGTAGCTTGAAAAAATGGACCAGATTCTCTGTGGGTGTAAAAGGCAGCAGTTCATAGAACTCAATTATTTATATTAGCAGAGTCTCTAGCTAATGTTTCTACTCCTGGCAAACACTGAAGTATAAAAACTTGACAAAAACGCACAGAGCAGCAAAGTGGGGAAGAGCAGACCTTGCAAAAAGCGTTTCTCTTCCTGCTAAAAATACACTTAATGTTTTAAGTTGAAGAAGATTATGCTCTAGCAGTCTACTTTCCCCGAGCTGTGCAGCCAATTTCAGTGGCTCCCACACGTGACAACTCTAAACACTTGTGCCAGCCTGCCCATTCTTAACAGGAGGTGTTGATTTGTTTGCTTTCCAAGCAGCACCCAAAGTGAAACCTCTCTGGCAATATTCAGCACAGAATTGGTTGTTGGGAAAAGAACACCAGCTCTGATGCTTATAGATATTTATGGAGATATATCTGTCCTGGTATGGATTTTCTTCTTTGTTTTTGGCTTAATCCCCTCTTTTTTAGAAAGAACCTTACCAGGTAAAGCATACATGTTATGCTTCACACACACAAGCTGTGACTGGAGTCTGACCTATTGTTCTTTTGTGTCTTCCAAGAGGGAGAGCAGATAAGGAATTTTTAATCAATAATTGGATCAAATGCAAAACCATAAATGTTTTTCTTTTATAACACACCATTAAAAAACTGGAATTATACAAATTCCTAAATGAGGGGTGTGGGGGGGAAATGGTCACATCCCTGTATAAAAGACAATTAACATCTTACAAGGATATGAAATATTCTTTTTACAGGACTTGGAGCTTTTGTGCCAATATTTACCAAATAAAGCATCACATGCCACGTAATGGCCCAAATTCACTTCCCATGTACAGCCACGCAAATCCTTCTCCAGTGTAAGGAAACACAGTTTCAAAATAAATCTGGTTTTAAATAAAGATGTTAGATTATGATCCTGCTTGAGAAATCAGCATTATAACCTGAGAGAAAGAATTCTTCCAAGTGACTCTGACGTGGTATTTGGACAGCTGTTTAATAACAACATCAAACCCTGCTGGTTGAGCTCCATTATAGTTTCTCCTTGTGCTTCCAGCTGGCCAGTGCCTGGTCTAAGGGGAACGGAGACAAGAGCCAAAGATACACATTGCTCTGTGCAAGAATCAGAGAGAGGCAAGGCTGAGAGCCAAATCAGCCCCTCTGCTCCCAGGTGCCTCGGGGTGGAATCCACACACAGACTGGCCAGAACCAGAATTCCATAAGGAAATGCAGACAGATGTCAGGCTTCTGTGCATGGGGTCCAAGACCACTGCTGTCTTTTCATGGCTCTTCAGTCCTACACACTGATGGATGACATACCTCCCTCTGGGGATGAGGTTCTGACCTCTCTCTGGAAAACCCAGCTATCCAAGCTTGCCAGGCCTCCATGAGGGAAAACTGACTTCCACCTCCTCATGGAAAACCTGGACCCTAAGTCTGCAGTAGGAAAATGTTGGGATATGTAAGAGCTCATTCATGTTTACACATACATGACGTTATGGGGTGGTGTTAAGCCATCTGAAAAGGAAAGCTCAATTCATACAGCTTGTTGGAACAGCAGCACTGGAAGCATGTTTTATCTGAATCCGCAATTCTATTAAAGGCAAACCCATGAAAACATGTGGATTTTATCTTTTGTTTCAGGAGGGAGCAGAAAAAAGGTTAAAACATATGTCACCGTAAAAACAAAACAATTTGTGTTCAAAAGACGAAATATGTCTTCTTCATGCAGAGTTCTGAAATGCTAACAGTTTGCTTCACTGCCTAGTGTAACCAGACTTCAAAATTTCTAAAACTTCCACTGAAAACAACTCTGTTTCTGCACAGCTCCGAAGTTTAGGTTTCCAGTTCCTTGAGCGTTTTATGGTCTATGCCCTGCAACTGTAATGGAATAGAAACAAGATAGAACGTAAGAAAGCCTCACACCTTACTCCTTGACCCAGTCTTGCAGCATATAATGGCTTTCATTTCTAATAACTTTGCTATCATGTGACAATTCAGTACCGGTTCAATCTCTCAGCTTCTTTCCCGTACAAACCCTGCAATACTGAGGACGCTCAGACAAGCAGCACAGCCTTTGACTCTGCAGGTTTTAATGTCATGCATTAGCAGTAATGGCATATTAAACCTCAGAGTTATTTTGCCTTAACCATGAATAAGGGTTTGTGTGAGATTAAGGATTTCTAGCAGCTGACACAGGAGCTCTGTACATGGCATCTTCCTTACCCCTTTGCTCACCAGGCTGATTTATTCATAACGCTGTCTGAATGCATTTGCCTGCATGATGCCTTCATCTTCAATCAGTGTTCCACAGAACCTGCTTTCCTGCCCTGTCATGGCCCAGAAAAGGGTTTCTGCTAAAGTGAGAAAGCATGTAATAAACATCAGGTGGGATGTGACATGCTTTGTATGAAAAGCTCCTCCTTCATTTAAATACGTGTCAGATCAGGCCTTTTGAACCCTGTGCTTCAGAAGCCCCATACCTGGGAATGAGTCCCTCAATGCCCCGTGCCAGCTGCAGGGACACTGCTCAGGAACAGCCACCCCAGCAACTGCTCTGGGTGAGTTAATTCATGTTGTGCAGTGCAGACTGTTACCCACATGCCTATACTGCCAGTTGAATGTTTTATATAGACTTGTTTCTGCTCATTTGTAGGCAAATTCAAACTAACATTTTGCTGGAGCAGTTATTAGATTTGTCACATTTTAAGAGAGTCATGGGAGTTCTAATTTATTGTTCCTTCAAAGTTTTTCTTTTGCCATTAATAATTTTTCCAACCTACTCAGTTGCTCCCACAAGCAATTTTTACCTAACTAAACTGTTCCTAAGTATCTACATTTTAAAGTCCTGCTTTGTATATTTGCTTTGAGGAAGTGTAGATTGGTTTGAGCACCAAAAACCTCAACAGAGCTGGAAGCACTGTGCACACAGAGGGATGGCACATTGATCTGAGGATAACAAACAAGCCTAATTTATACAATGCATGGCAT
Organism: Acropternis orthonyx; assembly: GCA_035583155.1. Lineage (NCBI taxonomy): Eukaryota > Metazoa > Chordata > Aves > Passeriformes > Rhinocryptidae > Acropternis > Acropternis orthonyx. The sequence continues at coordinate 2,701,994 of JAWWEU010000125.1, forward strand.
GCTCTGTGGGAAGGACACCAGGAAATACTCCAGGGTGGGATGCAGCCACACACGCACATCCCTATCTAGAGGTCAGTCTGGTCATTTAGATGGAGGCACAGGGAAATTTACTCCAGCTTCACAAGTTCCTCCTGAATGTAGTTCATTCTATTAATATTAATATACAAGGCCCTGGAAAGAAGCAATCTGATCATTTTATCAGAATTCATTTTACCCTGTCAGCAACAAAACAAGAAACCAGTGAAACACCACCTTGCAAGACAGAGAAACTAAAGCTTGATTTAATTTCCTTCATCAAGACAAATATTCCCATTGTTTTCCTGCAGAGCATCCCTGGTTTGCACAGATCCCCATCACCCTGCAGCAGAACTCCCTGCTGTTATGCAATTGATGCCAAATGCATGAAGCCACATCCCGTGCTTTTCTGCTCTTAGAACATCTGCTTCCTACATTTATCTGCACCTGAAGAAATACACTTCTTTTTCTCATATACAGAAAAGAAAGAAACAAGAGAAAATGGAAATGCTAGATATAAAAGTGATACCATAAACACTTCAAATCCAGATGTGGACTACTGCTGGCTTCCTCACCCAGTAGGAAGTGTTACTTACAACAGGAATCACTGGGCAAAGCTACGTGCTGAGTTAAGCAAGATCAGTTTAGAATATCTAAGTCGCCTCTTCTGCCCTTAAAGGCTCCATTTAAACCTTCCACTTCCTGCTCACATTCCACATTTCTAATAATTCAGGCTCAAGTAGCACATCAGGTGAGACCCAGTAGTTAAAAGGAAGAAGAATGTAGCTTTTATAATTTTGAAGTTTCATCATATACAAGGTGGCAACTTTCCCAGTAGTGTATATATAACTAAGAAATATTAATGATAGCATCAGAGATCACTGTTGGGCCTGGACTGCTTGTAGGACAGCTGTGATATTGCTGGGGAACAGGTTGTGATGTTCAGATGGTGGACAACTTAATAAATGAGGTGGCAGAATAAAGGTATGAATGAAGCCAACCCAGCTAATGAAGAAAGAAGAGTTTCAGAAGTTTATAAGAATAACAGATACGGTGTGAGTTGACTTTCATGGTCATTCAATGAAATTAGAATACCTTAGGGGTAGGAGAGGAAGATTAATGCATCATGATGAGATGATTAGATGGTTAAGCCAGAAGGGTGCAGTGAACATGTGCTGCACAAAGAGCCTAACATCACCCATCACAAAGTGATCCCCAAAACCTCGTCAATACCACGAACAGAACACCAAAGGCTGGTGTTTGGTTCTTTCTGTGCAATGAACCAAAGGTGTTGTGGGATAGTGCCTCATGCGTTTTGGTGTTTTTGTTTTAAGGTCTGCACTGCAGAGCTGGGCAGATGCCTAAAGGACATAAGAATTAAACCACAGCAGGGAAAGTCTTTTGTATTATTTGTGGGAGTGTTTGCAGATCCCAGAAATGCATAGAGGAGGACTCTCCAAGCAAATTTGTGAAGTTTGTTGCTGTACTTTAAAAGGGATTGTTTCCACAGAGATACATGACAGCTAGTCTAGACTGTAGCAGAACAAGAATAAAAGAATTACTTAGATGGAAATAATCCTACCAGCCAATCTTTCTCTTTTATGCCACCCAGAACACTGTCACAAACCAACAAGGTGGTTTGAAAAGCAGAGCTGTTTCTATCAAGAATGATTTCAAGCCTTAAAATGGGGTGATAGGGGAATGAGTCTTTTCAGTGTTGAGAGCCATAGATGTGGTTATAAAATATGCAGAGACAATCTGACCCTCAAAGACAAGCTCTGTTTTATCACAAGGACAGGAAACTAGGGAAGAACATCTCCAAGTCTTGATGACCACATAAAGAAGCAACAGGAGAGCTCATACAAGATTGTTTTTGAGATTATATATAAGAGTTATGGTAGATTTTACAGCAAGCATCCACATGATTCTGGCATAAGCAGCATAGAGTACACATAAATTTTGAATTTACAGGAGGCCAAGTAAACAACCAAAGCAGTATAAAAAATTTAGGATTTCAGTGTTCTTTCTCTTCTTTGATAAATCCCAAAAAAATACCCTGATGTATTTTTATGTAACCAAAATAAAGAAGCAAACAGAATAATAACTTATTTCGGGGGGAGGGAAAGGCAAAAACTACCCACAGGTTTGTTTTCAGACTACTAGAGGAAGATGACGGACCAACCTAATTTGTTTGCTCTGCAGTTCACAACTACCAAAGCTGCAAGTGTGTGCTAATTCCCACACACGGGCACACAGGGCACCTGAATCCTTACACAATAAAGGCTGATGCTTCCCCCTTCCCATGATTCAGGCTGTTGGCAGAAGCTCTCAAGCTTAAAAGCATCGGCAGAGCACACCTGGTGTTCCAGCAGCACAGGTCTGTTCTGAACCGTTTCCCACTCTAGTTTTCTAGTCTCAGCGTGCCAGCTTCTGCTTCAGTACCCGTCTTCTTGTAGCACAGAGGAACAGGCAAGATGAACCCAATCTCCCAAGTCACAGCTCATCTTCTGCCCACATCTGTGTGCAGGGGAGTTCTGAAGGAGCACAACAGTCACCTGGCCCAAAACCCTTGGGTGTAGGTTTTGGTGCATCGTCAAAACCATCCCTCTCAATAAATTTTTTAAAACATAATTCATCTCTTTCAGAGTGTGTTTTGTTGCTATGCTGGTGCAAAAGAAAGCACCAGGAGCATCGTTATTATTGCTGATAAATGGTTCCTAAATGAAGTGAAATACCTTAATGACAGACTCTTCAGATGATAAAGTGGGAAACCAGAAAGCTACTTCAAAGGCAGCCCTATCAGAAAGTTAATTTGTCTACCTGCAAACCCTGTGGCACAGAGAGTGACAAACTGGTGGGAAACAAATCAGTCTCACAAGGAACCCCAGCAAGGTGCTGAGAACAAGAGAAAAAGATGTAGCTACAGGGTAACAAGGCAGACTGGCAATCTTGCAGGTCCCTAAATTCTGTTTAAGTCACAGCCATGAAACTGCTGTGTCATCGACCATGACTGGCCAGGAACTCACATTCAGTGAAAAGGACACATTGCAATTGCTCCACAATTCCCCCCTGCACTCTGGGTTGTTTATTGCATCAGCATCATCCTTTTGTTAAGCTGATACCTGTGGAGGATGCAACCCTGATTTTTGTCCTGTGGTTTTATTGTTATTTCACTGCAAAGAGAACCCAGCAGGCAGAACTACACTTTCCTGGTAATTTTCAGTCCTCAGAGGCAGCAATTTCTTTTCTAATAGTACAAAATTTTTTGTTGCCTTTTACTCACCAAATGTTTCTGATATGAAGGCAGCAGCTTCACGTTAGTGATAAACACAATGTGGTAAAGAATATTCTGTGATTCTACCGAACAAGAATACCTAAAAGGCTGGAGAAGTGCAAAAGGAAAAGAGCCCAACACCCCAAAGAGACTGACACCAAACCATCCCTGAGGAAGTGAAGAATGGAAGGTGTGAATCGGGGAAGCTGCCCGGATGTAATTAAAGGGAAACATGGTGCCCTAATAGAATTCCCTGATTTCCAGCAACCTGTGCAGAGCTACTTTTTGAATGGCAGCAGGGATGAAGTCAATAAAATTAAAGACATTCCATACTGCTGCAGCATTTATATGCTCTGTTTCTGCAGAAGTCAAACCACCAGAGAGATGATGGTATGGAGTGATTTGTGTGGTATTAATTTGAGCAGAAAGCTGTTTAGGAGTCCAAAACCAGAATATATCTGTTTCTCTTCTCTTTGAGTTGCATTCTGCTTTTGAAAGCTATCTGCTGATCTCTTTTGATTGAAGGCATTCTGCCTTCAGACAGAATAAGTTTGTGTAGAACAGAAGGTGCTGAAAGTGGGTGTATTTGACTACTGCAGAAACTGTCAGATAATAAGGACTTCCATGAAAGACTTGTCAAATTCAAGGTGGTACTTGTTAAACTTTGTTGTTCCTGTGAATCTTCTAGAATAACAGAATACCTAGTTGTAAAAGAGAAAAAAAAAAGTCTCTTTCCATCTACTTCAATCACAGAATTGCTTTTCCTTGTTAAGAAATCAAATCATAGTGGGTAATAATCAACACTGCTCAGTTATTTACACAAAAGATTTACTTACCACTATGATTTAATGAGAGTATATTTTATTTTGTTTCACTATGGGCTCCTGAACAATCTTGACTTAAAATTGTAATATGGAAGGTAACAACTAATTTCTTTTGATGTCATTAGAGAATTTTACCTGTGAGTGTATTAAGATGAGGATTTTATTTAATGTTTACAAGTCAAAGTTTAAAGAAATAAAAGAAATATGTGCAGAGCAAAATTGATTCTAGCAGGGTTGTATCCACTGTATCCTGGGGTGTGTTTTTATACCAGATTTAAAGCTGAAGCATCGACAAAATAGCTGATGTGGAGAAAAACCAAAATTGTGATGTCTGCAGTTCAGGAAAGAACTGACAGCTGTCAGTATGAATTTTTCTTGTCATCTATAAAATCATTAAAGATTGGTTTCTTTGGCAAGAAGCAAAATAAAAAGGTTTCAGCCTAGGAAAAGCTGGGAGAGGAAGCAGAGAAGGCTGGTTTTTTTCCACCTACACCCTTGGGATTAGCAGTTCCTGGTCAGTCCTTGTGTGTACTTAACTTCAAACCTCTCATCCAAATTCTCAAGAGGGGAAAACTTCCCTTTTAGCTCCTGCAGACTGCCGACCTTCAGCAAAAAAGACTAGAGGCTTTAACACCTACGGAGATGGAAACCAGAGACCCCAAGGGCAGTGCCCATGTACCTACACTATCTCATGGTTGTTTAAGGACTAAACTGGATTAAAGTTAAAAAATTAAGCTGAAAAACCCATTAGTTAACATTTTCCTACTAAATATACTCTAAATAACTATCAGAGGGGAAGATTCATGTTTAAGAATGAGTTAGCTGGTTGCTGTCAGCATAAAGCTTGCCCATAACTAGCTTAAATGCTCTTCATTCACCTGCATTTACCTCAGTGCCAGAACTGCTGGAGCATTCAAACTCCCTGAGTACAGAGATCCTTCAAGGAGCTCTTTGCACCACCTTCAGCAAAAGACATCTTTATCTGCTCAATTTATGAGCCTATTAAAAAAGCTCCTGCAAAACCCAGTGCATTCTCAATATTCAATCTGAAAAGCTCATAATTCAGTCCAATGAAAACCAATTCTCTCCAGAGAACTCAAAAGCCTTTCTTCTCGGCGAGAGCAATTTCCAAGCTGTATTTCAAGTTTCAGCTCCCATCAGTTTCGGCTGTAAAAGTATTTAAAAAGTCACTCTGTCTATAAATATAAATGCATACAAATATTACACACATGTATTTCGCTTTGGTATAGAGATTTCCCGACCTCTCAGTTTCATCAGACACAGGAATGATCTTCACTCAAGACTTTCCGGGCAAACTAAAGATACCAGGGGTTTCAGGAACAGACAGGCTGAAATATTCAGGAATCAAAGGTGAAACTGCAGAATGAAATCAACTTGAGACACAGAAATTGCAATCTTACAGTTGTTTGTCTTGCTTTCAACAGACCTCCAGGGTCCCTAGAAATCTTACACTAAGCTTGTACCAGCCACTCTGAAGGAAAATGTGTATTAAGAAATAATTCTTCCTCAGTGACTATCTAAATTGCACAGCTAATGGCAAGAGAAGGAACTGAAATGGAAGTCCCAATAAATTGTCCAACTCCATATAATTCAACAGGTCAGCCACAAGTAAAAGCCCAGCCTCCAGCCTGGTTTTCCTATATCCCACATCAACATAATGCCATTTCTCACTTGCTATTTGTTTGTGCAGTCTTTCAGTTATTTCTAATGTGCTACACTTTTTGTAGACAGAATATCCAATGCTTACCCTTGTGTTGTTTGCCTCCTCTCATTTCCACTGTGCACTTTTATTTGTTTCTATCCAGTAGTAATGGGTTCAACCACGGGCAGCCAGCTGATTTAAAATGATTTTGCTTCATTTTGAGGAAGGTTAGAGAGCTCAACCCCATTGTCTCTAATATTGTAACAAACAAGATATGATTGAGAGATCAGGCCCCACACAGAGGGTTCCTGGCTCTTCTGTACTGCATTAGAATAGGATGAACATGTCAGAGACACTGTTTTTTTCCTCTTTTAGTATGTACAGAAGGTTGAAAACCTCAAACTGTTGCAAGACAAACTCTCATGCACTTTGAGTAATTTGACGTCTTTCAATTTGAATTCAACCATTGTACACATACCACTGTTTTTGTTAAAATTACCTAACATTTCAAAACTAGAGCTTAAATAGAAAGAAGCAAACACCCCACATGGTCTTTCATACCAAAGACCACAAACACTTTGTTCTCCAATTCAAAACCTTTGATTGCAAGAGTGTTTTTTTCATTCCCTTCCCTTTAGGTTTAGTTTCAGCACATCCAAACAGTTGTACCCCCGTGTCACTATGGGATTCTGCAACGTGGGTTCTCACGTTGCAATTCAGTTGATGCAATCTATGTGTATGTCCTTGCTCTGCCAATTTAACAGACTCTTCACATTATTTCAGTGTTTTGGGATAAAATAACCACTGCCACATGCAAACACTAGGTTAACGACCAAGTTGTGATTTTACATCTGAAAAACCAATGGCAAGCGTTCAGGAGTTAAGCCCCTTGGAGTGTAATAAAGTTTGGGACAATATCAGAGGAACAGCTTGGTTTACTTATTCTTAAAGCTTCCTACAGGGTCTGTGGTCACTTTGCCAGCTGATAAAATATAAGCTTAAGCAAAACACATCACTGCTTGTATATGTTTGAGAAGAGTAATTTTTCAGAGATACAATAAACTCCAGCTGGGAATAAAAAGTATGTAATTCTCTCAAAGGTCTTTATAACTTGGAATTTAAAATTCAGATTTTTTTTCTTAGCACAAGTGAAATTTGCATGGAAACACATTATTTTTGGTGTGTCCATGAATCATTCAGTTTTAATGGAGTTTTATCAATTTATATCAGCAGATGATTTATGCCATTGGCATGATGCCCTCATAGGTTTCGAATCTGCTCCTATTTAAAAGTTTTGGAATACTCAGTGCAGTTATTGTGTCATTTTGAAACCCTGCAATTTGTCTTGGTCTCTCAGATACCAAGCCATGCAGTAGCACTTCTTTCAGAGAGTGGACTAGGCTAAAGGCAGACTTAGATGAAAAATAAGTATCACAGCTGTAAAATCTTCCCTGACAGCTGCAGCTGAGTATTTCTCCAAGCCCCACCTTTAGCACACCAAGCCAACAGACTTAGTTGTCCTGTCGGAAATGGTATCAAACAATTCATTCCACCAGTACCACACTTATCCTTTCTTACAGACTGGAATTAAACGCTTCTGCATTTAGACTGACAGCATTTTACAGATATTAAATTTCGAGAAAACCTTTTCCAACATCTCAGGAAGTTTTTGTTCTTTTCAGTTCTGCTTTTCTCTGATATGACTATTCCTCGAGTTTTCTCTGTTCTGTTTTACAACTTCTTCAATCCAAATACATTACAATGCACATGCAAATCAGTATGAAATGCTCTACAGACACAAAAACAGTTTTGTACACTGCAGACAGCCAACTGGGTCTGATTCAGCTCCAGCTGAAAAGCAAAAGCACACTGTATGCATGATGCTGTCATGGTGCCTGCTAAAGCTAAGACTCCCTGGTGTTTTCACCCACAAACTTGGATTTTGCTCCTCTTTCCAAAGAACAGGTTAGAAAATTGTTTTGCTCCCAAGTACTGTTGTGCACTACAGTTGATAAATAATTTTTGCTTTCTAATGGCAACTAATCTATAGGCAACTAAGCTGGATAACTTTCCAGGCAGATTTTATTCACCTTGATAAAACTCTGAAGAAAGTTTCTGCTTTCAGGTGTAACAGACAGGGCAGCAAAGTTTTGAACCTTGATTTTATGGAGGTAACTCCTTTTTGCTTCCCCATCTGTGGAGCTTCTGTATCTATACTCAAGCACCAATTAATGTGAATGCTCAGATGAGCAAGAACTGCAGATCTTTTTAATTAAAAAAAGCAGCCCTACACACACAACAAGATCTTACAAATGTCATGTCATTTGAAATGTAACATATGGATTTAAAAATAACCATAGATCCATCTAAACAAACAGCAATCCACCAGGAAATGGACAAGTAGCTTGACCTTTTATTGGCAGGTATCTCTTGGAAATGTTTTCAAGGATGGGTAAGGAAGCCTTCCCTCTCCAACAGTGCCATGGAGGATCTCCTAACCTTGGGAATGGTATTTACTAGCACAATTCCTGTATGTTCTCTGAGTGCCACTACCACTCCGCAACAAATCCTGGATCCGACTGACCTTTCACATCTTGGTAACTGGGAATGAATTAATGACAGTATATGAGCCACAACTTACAGTAGGAGCACAGGGTTGACTCCAGCCTCATTTTGATGGTTTGTTCCAGCTGATGGGTGAACATGTCTGGTATTTTCTGCCATGCTTGACAATGAGATAAGACCTACACTCATGGAAAATGACCCCTTTTATATGCTTCTGAGTGTATTTCTCCTCCAAGAGCGCTTACAGCTCTCAGTATAGCCAACTGCCTGGTGTAAATCAGAGATGGGGTCCTACTGGCCTAATCACACTGGCTTAAACAGGCAAGGCATGCTGAAAAAGCTTTCTCTTGGAGCACTTGTTGAGGAGAAATTAACGGAACTGACACTTGTGAGAGTAAAGACAAAGCTGAAAGTCAAGAGCAACAGATCAAAACATGGATCAGCAAACCAGAACGTGACAAAAGCATTTTCTTGCATACTGCCTCATTCCCTGGCCAGAGCTACAGATTTACATGAGGTTTTGTCTACAGAACATAAGGAAAGCAAGATCTTAACAAGTACTTCCATTTTCTGTGTTCAGAGTTAGGACTTTCTCCTGGAAGAGAGAGGATAGGAAAAAGTTGTACAGAAAGAACAATTAAATTTATCAGAATTTTGACAATCAAAGCTGTTACTAACTTTGGGTGACTGACAGCAAAGTGAGAGAATTGGCAGCAGTTCCTTGAAAGAGAAATCACTCCATAGCCTATTAAAATATTATTTTAGTGTATTACTTTTCTTATTCAAAAAACAGGATTGACAAATATATGTGAGAATACAAATCAAACAAGTTTAGCAGAAAATGCAAATGCTGTTTCTATCCTTGATCCATTTTAAGTGCTTCCACTTGAGAGCAGGAACTCCAGCATGAAGCAGAGTGTTTGCTGCTGAATAACACCCAGCAGCCATGGCCCCCGTACTCAGAACCCAAGTATTTTTATAGGTTAAACAGAAGAATGGGTTTGAGCATAATAGAATTCTTCACTTGCATGGGGTGGGCATGCTATAGATGTTTCTAGAATGAAGACCTGCTCCCACTGAAGTCAGCAGCAGTATTGCCACTAACAGCAGCAAGATTAGGCCCAGAACTTAATTTCCCTCCACTTAAAAATTCACCTGCTTTTCCATGCTTTTTAGTTTTAGCTCAAACACTGTGCTTAAAAGACCACAGAAGCATTTTAAAAACCTTTCAAATTGGTGCCCTTAAATGCATACAGCATTTGGTATTCTTTATGTGTATAACATCACTCAGATATTCCACAAAAGTAATAAATAAATTAGTTCTATTTTGCCAACAGATTAGATGCATTCATTAAAAAGCCCTAAGCTTTCAGAAATGCATATATATTTTGCATAATCCCCATGGATGTGCTTTAGCAAATTAATCAATGAAGGTTTCTGATTTCCTCACAACCAAGGTGCTTATCTGTAAAACACAGCAGTGGGAAAGCATCATTGTCTTTAACAGTAACATAGGGGGAACCAGCTGCACAGAGAAGCCAAGTGTCTGCCTACAAACTGCACTACAGATGGATCCAGGTTCAGTATTCCCGAGTTCCACACCAGCTCCAGACTGGGAATTACACAGTTCCCCAGTATGGCATTGCTGGGAAGCACCAGTCCCAGGAGCAGAACACTGGCTAACACAATGACTTCCAGTAATCATGGCAGAGCCAAAAGTCCAAGCTTTTGGGGAAGCATGAACTGAGTAAACTTGGGTCTCTGCAGAACACCACAAAAAAACACAGCCCAGGTTTACAGAAACTCAGAGTCTGAGTGTCCCAGGTCCCAAACTCAAGGCATAATTCTTGGAACTTCTGCTTAGTGCCACTTAGGAAAGTACCATTCACCCATGCCATTTGAAAAATCATGATCCAGCAGGGAACACTTTGATCCTGATATATTTTTCTTTTCAATGTTAATTATTTTTAATTGATGGCTTTTAAACAGTGCAAACCATAAAAAAATCTCATGTTTTTAATATCTTTAATATAAACCGTTGCAATTCTATCTCGAGACATCTGATCCCACGCACGGAGCTTTTAAGAGCAGTTTGTTTGGCTTAATGAGGTTTCTACTGAGGAATAAGCTGAGGAGCTCCTAATGAACCATTTTACAAAACAGCCCTTTTTTAATACAAGAAGAAATAAATCAGATTTCTCTTTCCCTTGTCAAGTTTGAGCATCTACCCTTTCATCATTCGTTTTTCTTGATCTCTTTCTAGCTCTCTCCCCACAGCACACAACAAAAGCCTTTGATGCCCCAGAGCTGTACTGTGTCAGACACCAGAGAATTCACACTACAAGCTAATTAATTCACCAAGCAAACCATGCTGCTGTGCCATGTAAAAATGTACAGACTATCCCTTTTTTTCGGTACAGCATTGCCAAAAAGACTGTCAAAAGGCATCATTACAAATTGCAGCAGACATCTCCACTTTCATTTTTAGTTTATGTGGCTCCCTTTGCTTACATTTACTCCTCTATCACATCCACATTACAACCATTAACGCTGTGGGTGTATATATAGGCATATAGTTTTTGTAACCATTTTTATTTTTAGCTGAAACACACTGTACTTCCTAGTGGAGAGTATTATATCTTTAGCACAAGAAGTCCTGCAGCACTTGACAGTTTAGCAGAAACCACTTCCAAGTATAAATGTTCAGCTCACACAGCTCTGTCAATAACAGCATAGGATTTATCTCACAGAGATGTGTTATACTGTTTGATAGGGGGGAAATACACCCAAGATTATAGCTTACATTTTTAGCAAGATATTTGTGAAGAGTCCTGAGTGTAATGTCAGCACACTCTTGGCACTGACTGGCGCATCTGGCTATACTTAGGTGAACTAATACCTCCCTAGCCAAAGAAAACAAAACCAGGTCTTTTAGAGAACCCTGCTCTTCTCAACAAGGCATCACAGAAGACTCAAACAGCCAAGAAATCGGAAGGTTTGATTCCTGCATTTATGGGCAGCCCCTCAATAACCCATCCAAAGCACGACAATTCGTCACGTTGCAGTACCTGACAGACCACAGACAGCATCAGGCAGCAGCAACTGGCTCATGCCAATAAATCCCATATGAATTCCTGGCATTCTCCAGAGAGTGGTAGCAGGAAAACCTCAAAAACAGATTAGGCAAAAGAGCTGACGTGGAAAACTGAAGATTCAACAATTATTTGAAAGCTGCATATTTGCTTCTAAATCTAGTGCAGTTGAATTTGTCCCACTTCATCCCATGGCTAACAAAAATCTGAGGAGCTTAAGAGCAAAGCTGAAGTGTATTTTGCTTGCAAAAGAAATGGTATAATAAATCATACATTGGCAATACCACTCACTGGAGAGAAGACAAAGTGTGCTGACAGAATACTCCCACCAAAATAAAGACAAAGAACTAGTCAATAGTTTCAAAATGGTTTTAAAAGAAAGAAGAATATTTCACATGAATTGCTTTTGAGAGATTCTAGAAAGCTCTGCAAATAAATTCAAATAACAGATTCTTCTGAGAACATCAAGGACCAGCAGGCAAATTTCTTCCTGACTTTCTTTCTATGCTAGCCTCTTCTTTCCACTTAAGTGCCAGTACGCCCCATGTTAATTCCACTTAGGGGACCTTTCGTTATTACACAAAATACTTTGAATATCTTTGTCACGGACTTTAAACATAGTGCAGTTTGAAATGTGAGACTAATAAGAAAATAAAAGGCTGACTCTGGTGTTAAAGGGTGAGATAAGTGGCAGGTACCTCCTAAGAGCTAACTGTGTTTATTGGCCAGACATCTGACAGGGCCATCTCCGATGTCGTGCAGGCCACATACCTGAACTAGGATGTTCCAATAGGTACAGGTTCATCTTCCTTCTGAAGATTCCTGAAGATTCCTTTTCATGTTTGTTTTTCAAGCTTCAATTAGTTCTTCAGTTAATGGCCCCTGGAAATACAAAAATACATCTGTTTTAGCATTTATTGATAAGAGTCACCGAAATAATTTCTGTTTAACTGCTATACTTTGAAGAGTTACTTATGATCAAGGGTGGCAGAAATATTCTTTAGCTTTGTCAGTCTGGACACGAAACTTGGAAATCTTAATATCCTATAAACTAGGTACATCTATTAGCAGTTACTAGAGACATTCCAAACAGGGTTTTATGGGATGGAGTTCTAGTTATTTCTTCTAATTAAGGCAGGGGCTTTTGTGGTCCTGCACAGCTTCATGGAGATTTATAAATTTATAAAGTTACTGAAAAAAAAAATTGTTAACCCCTAAATGAGGTTTAATTTTTATCATCTAAATTTTTAAACATTTTGGTGTATTTTTAATTTACCACTCATAGCTTGACCCAATCTTAGGCAAAACAATTAGTCACTATAATAATTTCATTGCCTTTAACACTTCCAAGTGGTTTTAAAAGCAAGTTTGTATTTTTATTGCCTTAATCCATTTAGAATGAACAAAACTTTTCAGATCTCAATTTTACTAGTGCAACCACTCATTATAATTTCAAACAGCAAACAAATTGTTCGTAATTACACAAAAAAAGAGCTACAGCTTTATATAATTTTCTATATAAATATGAACCAAAAATACATTATTTGCTTAATATTCAACACACATTCTAAGAGTGGTGTTGCAGACTGCAGGAAAACAGAGTTACAGAGGTAAAAATCCAACCTCCTCCATGGGCAGGGACACCTTCCACTAGACCAAGTTGCTCCAGCCTGGCCCTGAACACTTCACAGCTTCTCTGGGCAACCTGTGCCAGGTCTCACCTGCTGGTGATCCTCTGCTAAAGCTACGGGTTTTACTAATAGAACAGGCTTTTGTTCCTTTGGAGATCTTGTCAGAAAACTTCCATGCGTTATTATGGATGTTATTTTACTCGGATTCTTTCCTTCCCATTTCCCTCCATAATTTCCACCACGAATTTTCAAATAAAGGCAGGTAGGGGATGTTGAATTGAAGTTGGAAGTGCAAGGATTTGTAATGCTGAGGAAGTTTGCTTTATTGAATTGGCCCTATACACTGTATTTCAACAAGAACTACATTTTTACAGCAAAACTGCCTCTGGAGAGATGTGAAAGGTATAGACAGGATCTAGACGCATCTTCAGGACAAAGTTTAAGCTTGTTTCTGTTTTCAAGGGCTATGACTTCATCTCTTCCCATTGTGTATCTTACAACCATATTTGTGTAGCGTAGGACAGTGTAAGCCCCAGGTGCCATATAAACAATGAACAAATACACAAGGAGTCTCCAACAATTATATTACGATTTCAGTAGTTACCTGGAAACCACTCCAGAAAACATCTGTGCAGAACTACAGTGAAAGAGACACATAGAAATTACATTTCCTTTCCCCTTAATTAGACCCTATCAGAGCCCCATCTCTTTCCCAGAACATAATGAAGTATCATTAGCAGGAGAGGGATCCTGGCTGACAGAACTGTTGCATTTCTTCTGATTTATGATGCAGATTGTCTGTGTCTGCTCCATCTCTTGTGAACATGCCTGCTTCTGTCTGCCTCAGCCCTGAGCCAGGCAGGAGCTGCTGGGCAGGGAGGTTGGACAAGCAGGAATGGCCCTCCAGGCACTGGAAGGGGCTCAAGGGTCTCATGTGTTCTGTATGGACATGACCAAAGAGTACCCACAAATCTGGCTTCCTGATTGCTTCTAAAATATTCCAGTCAGCCAAGGAGTGTCAAAAACTTCCGCAGGGAAACAGAGGTCCTGGAGACATCAAAACGTTCGTGCCTGTGGGTAGTTCTGCCACTATATCCTGCCATAATAATCTCTCTCAAACTGTGGAGATATCAGCACGTTTTCCCAGAGTTAGTAAGCATTCCAACAAATTTCAGTAGTTTAAGTTATTCAAAAGCAAATGTTTAGGTCTCTCTGAAGCCCAAATAAAACCTGCAACTGCAAGTAGAGTGGTAAGCAGGGGTAGGAGCGTGAGGCAAATATTTGACTTCACATGTCAGCCTAAGGCAAAGTTTCTTACAAAGTATTTCTCCTGGAGGGAATTTATTCAAAATCACACCAGACAATTTATTCTGTGTGTGCTCCACAGGCACAGTTCTCATCATGTGAAGGACAAGGTGGGGATGGGCAAAGAAGCTCTTGAAGCACGTTAGGAACTGCTCAGAAGTCAAAGCACAAAGCGCAGGTCCGTAACCCTTACAGAGGCAGAATGAAATTCAAGAGGCTGTATTAGGTCACTTGCACAGTCTCTGCTTGCTTTGCTCTGGTTTAGCTGACAGCAGCGAGTCCACAGCTCAGTCTGTGAGAGCATCTGGCACAAGGGAACCAGCTCCTGCCTGCACTGCTCATATTTATACAGGAGATGTGGCTGCCTGCTGCTTCTCTACCTAACCCACCCATCAAACCATCACATAAAGTTGTAGAAGTTGGGAGAGAGACCTTTGTAGCATTTGGAAAAGAGACTTGACTTAGTTTCAAAGCTGCTTGTCCCACTTGCATAAAATATTGCTGTAAATGAGGAAAAGGTTTTAAATTGCATATGATTCCTCTGTCCTCATAAAATCTTTCAATCCAGCTACCTCATAAAACCAAGGACAATGAATTTCCCAACTGTTGATGGTGCTACACCCATGAACATTCACAGTTTAAAGCAGCTCAGAACACTTCCATGCAGAATCAGATATTTACCAAGGGCTAAGATTTTAAAGCTCAATATAAAAGTCCCAGGTAATAAAAATTTAATCCCCATCTGGTTTATTACATTGGTGGCATATGTGAAGCTAGTCTTACGAGACAAGCCCTGGGGATTTCTGTTGTGGTCTGAGAGGTGAACATGGAACACACTTAGTTCTTGCTGGTCTCTGCTGCCCTTGAGGAACATGGGACCCAGTTTAGAATCATTACTGCTTTCAGTATGACTCCTTCTGAGCTTAGTCATCTTTTTAGATCATTCTTCCTTTATAAGGGCAAGTGTGCTTAGCTGAGAATGATGGTCTATACTCCATTCACCTTGACACACCTGCTTCAGGTCAAACTGCTCTTACTTACCAAGCTCACCATACCAAATTTCCACTGTAAACAAACAGCAGAAGATGGACAGAAGGGCACATGAAATACAAACAAAACAGTGGAGTTGCATTCTTGTATTTGTTATGCCCATCTTTTTCCCTTCTTCCCACTTGTTTTATTTTTGCCCCTGAAGCAGGCCTGGGACTTTCCCTTTTTAGAAACACCCCACTCAATTTTTGATGTACGCAGTGATGAGAATGACTAGACAGCCATGAAATGCCTTTAAAAGCATCTCCCTGCCTACATAAAAAGCTGCACCTCAGACTGCCAGGGCCAGGTCCTGCCATTGATTTCCCCCCTTCACCCAGACCATCAGCATATGATGTCAATCGCTGTTACTGCGGCACCAGCATCCCTGTGAAGGAGGACAGGTGGTTTGTTAGATTGGTCATTTTTCCAGGTATATGGGAGCTCACTGGGCCTGAATGCAGAGTAACAACCAACACTCTCCAGCAACTACAGCAGTACAAAAGCACCCGAGCAGCTTTTCTCTTTCTGGAGACAGATCTCTCTTGTTTCCATAGAAAATGGAAGTGGCTCTCAATTTTGTATAATCACTCTCATACCTCAAGTGAACAGATACGACACTTGTGCTTTCCTGGTCTGCTGTCCCTGCTGCGTTACAGCCCTGAAATCAGACTAAGCAGGCTGATAATAATTCCTCAGGGAGCACAAACATTTCTGTTAATCCTCCTCTGGCTCTGTGGCTAGGAGAACTCCACAGCTCAGCCCCTGCACAGAGCTCAGGCACACAGCATGTCAAAGTGGCTGATGCAGCACAGCAGAACAGGCTCTCAGAGGCTTTTAGCAGCAATCTCTGTCTAATGCCAAGCAGCATAAAATACAGCTTAATTCACACTGTCCCTGTGATAGAAGGAATAATTAATGTGAGTAGTTATTACGGAAGAACACAGCCAACTTCATTTGCATTGACGGTACTCTGCCAAACTCCTCACACTTGTGATAAATCGTAATTTCCAGGCCATTTTAGAGTCCCTCTGCATGAGCAGTGTGAAAAGCAGAAGAATTAAAAAAAAAATAAAATGAGAAGGCCTGAAACACAGAGTCATTTTAATGCGAGGAGCTAGATGTTTTTAGGTACATTAAGTTTCATATTGAGCATGAAAACACCAAAAGACCCCCTGAAATTTTGTTCTGGTTTGATTACCACATGAACCTGTCTCAGAAGAGGTCTCAAAATAATTGATGCTGAAGCTACTGGAGATTTGATTGTAACACAAAACATTTAATGAAAATTTCAGTTTCTTGGAGCTGCGTGATCAAAGTGAGCTAAATCTTTAATCTGCCTTTGAAAGGAAATGTGTGAGACATCTGCTGGTAGCACATGCAAAAATACACATTTTTTTATACTGGTTAATGGAAGAGCAGAGAGCGAAGTCTAGTTCAGAATCCAGTAAGATGAGGAGAATCAGTCGTATCACCTTCCATGGGGTTTTTTCATCAAACCCCTAATATGTAAGAGGTTAAGAAGACAGTAACTATGCTTGAATCCTCCTTGAAATGCAACTTGAAATGAAAGATTTGCCAATTTAGATCTGCCCTCTACCTACATTTTTAAGTGGAGTGATGCTGACAATATACTGGAAGCAGAGAAATGGAAACAGACCACCCAGCTCTCCGCACGCATTTCACTTTTCTGGCCTGCTAATTGGAAATCAATTACCATTTGCATAATAACAAACAAAGGGCTTAATGAATTCTTTCAAAGCCACATCAAATTAAACAGCCTGCATACATTCTATTGACTGGTACGGTGTGTTAGACTGACAAGGATACTTTGAGCACCTTGAACTCAGTACAGAAACTTCAGTCTGTCAGCAAGCGATGGGGAATAGTCACTGAAGTGACGACCATGAGGTCTCCTGCAGCTGCCAGGGAAAAGTTTCATAAAGGGAATGCTTTCTCTGCTGGCCAGCAGAAAGAAGACCAGCATGCACCAACCTAGAATTACCTGCCAGAAGAGTCCACCCTGAAGTATTTTCCCCTAGGGCTCCTCATTCCTTTTCTTCCACCCTTAAGATAAAGCAATGTTTGGGGTATATCTTCTCCCACTTATGAACAGTAGAGCAAATAAACTTGCTCAGGTTGAGATGTTAAGGCAGACAAGTGTTTTTAATCCAGGCATCTATGTCAATATTAAACCTTTAGTGTTTTTTTCAAAACAATTTCATTGCAAACTCACCCTTCTTTGTAGTGAGATCCATTTCAAGACCAAAATCCCTTGGCAACAGAAGATGAGATTAAGTACTGGCAGCTCAAGATATGATAATAAACGTGATGGAAGAAAAAGGAGAAACTGAAGGCTAATCATTGGCAGGGTTGCTGCACTTGTTTTCTTTTAAACTCAAGAGAAACAAGCAGTTCCTCCTTACCACCTACAAAACAGCTTGTAACTCCCAGTGCTCAATAAACACCCCATATAAAGTAAAGATCTGATAGGCAGTGACACAAAGAACATGAGGAACTTCAGCCCTTTTAGAGGCATTCATAACTGCAATTTTTAAGGCTGAGTCAAGGGTGCAGTTTTGACAGGGTGAATGAAGTACTCGTGGATGTGATGCTGTGGAAAAGGGAACTCGTAAAGAGCTTCTGAGGAAAGAAACCACCGCTTGAACCCAGAAAAGGTCAATATTCTGAGCTGCAATCACAAGATCCCAATTTCTTAGTTGTTCCAGTTAACTCTGCAGTTTGAAATTTCTGCTTTGCTTTCTGCTCAGCAAATTATTAACTGGCTTCACCAGACTGCTTAAGAGACTAGCAAAGGTGCCTGTAATTCAGACATCCCTCAGGACCCAGCACACACACAGCAAACAGATGCCACAAGTGCTGGCATCAGTATCAGCCAGGGTGACCTTGAACACTGAGAAAGCACAAATGCAGGAACCCTCAGCTTTCCCAGGCTGAAAATTACTACCATTTCAGTGATGAGCACAGTTTTCATAGACAAACACCTTTTTCCCCAGTCACTTAAAAAATATGTGGTATATTGGTACAGAAGCAGCACTTTCTGAAAAATTAAAGATAACTCCAAACAAAGACTATAATCTTGTTCTTTGACCACTGCCTGACCTGTACAAATTCAGAATAAGACTATACAGAAGAATTAACAGACGTTACCTTGACACTCAGTCTATTCCCAGCCTTACTGCTGTTTGGATGAGCTACTCAAGACAGTTTATTTCTGTCACACAGGAACTGAAGAGTAGAAGGGGTACATTCTGCAATACCTAACTACTTGTAGTCCCTGTTCAACACGCTTTGGCATCCACAGACACTCCGAAATAGGCAACTCACCTGAAGAAGTAATGTCAAGAAAAGGTGAAGTGCTACCCTTCCAGGCTGTTTAATCAAGCAATCCCTAATCTTTGAGTCTCCCACGGAATTAGGTTTCAATGTCACTGCTTTTTCAACAGTCCTAAAACTCCTCCCTTCTGTTTCAAATCACCTAGAATATTCTCAGGATGACCTGCTTGTTTAAAAGGTGAGTTCATATATAGTTACTGTTTGATAAGAAGCCTTCTTAAAATGCAATATTCTGCTGTGTCCAAATTGCCAAGGAGTTGTACATGAGTCTTGCACATTTCAAGCAGGAGTACAAACCATTGCACCCATGGAAATGTCAATTGCTACCCATGCAGCCACAAAAATTCATCTCACCCCCACTTTCTCCACCATCACATCTTTCAGTGCTCACTACATGTCTGTTGGAACAGATCTTGCAGGCAGATACAAGAGTTTATCATCTTTTACTACTATGAGACAGCATGTCTTCATGGGATTAGTGTATATGAAGTGATTTGGATCATGTTCACATTAGAACAGCACATGGTCATCATCACAGAGGCTGAAGCCACTGCCAAACAGAATAAAACCATTCCAAAATCCCATACCTGCAACCATAGCCCCTTCATAAAATTCACAAAGTAGTTAAAGCTAATCAGTTTTGCCTCAGCCATTATTTCATGCTGTGCACCTTTTATGCTATTGTTAATCTGCCCCTGTAATTAAAGAAAGGACATTATCATGACTTTGCATTTTCCAGCTCAGCCAGATGAAGCAAATTGCTGGGCAAGCACCAGTGTCAGAACTGCAGAGGCCGACAGGTAGAGCAGTGGGTGCACCCCAGTGACAGGAGAGCCCCCACGTGTGAGACCTGCCTGCACACACCCTTTGTCCAGCAGCCCTTTGTGTTTAAGGCTCTGACCAAATGTGTCAGCTCTCCTCACGCTGAGCACCTGACAAGACCTTCTCAGTTTCCTTCCCTCACAGTAACACATACCCTCAGAAACAATTTCAAGTGGCTCTGCTGTACAGGAAGAACTTTTCTATTTAAAAAAAGAAGCTTGCCAGCAAACTCTGTGAAGGAAAAAAGAGCATTTCAGTAGCCTGGTGAATAGATGAACTGAGCTCTGACTGACAATGAGGTGTCCAGTTCTGCTGGCTGCTGTTTTACCTCAGCACTGGAAACAGTGACAGGAACACTCATGAGGCTTCAACTCTTGGCAAACTTATTCCTCTGTGCAAACAGGTCTAAAAACATAACATACACAATTCCTGCTTGTGTGTTCCTGCAAAGAGTCATCTAAAAGCATTGTATCCAGATGTTCCAATCAGTGTTTTCAATTTACTCCTGTTCATAAACCAAACGTGTCTTGGGGATGACTCGTACATCCCCAAATATACTTTTACATATGACCTACTCCGTACGGATTTCTATTGCGTGAGGAATGCTTTGCCAAGAGGGTTACTTCAAACATCAAAAACTTAAAAAAACCCAGCATTTCAGGCCAATTTTGAACAACTTCTACCCTAAAAAAGCTCTTCCTTAATTACGTTTTTATACACCAAGTGCTGAGAAAGCCAGAGAACCAGGTTCCCAGGACAGCATGTTGATAATTGGTTGCATTTTTGTTTTAGCAAGTCATTATCTTTTTTCTCCACTCGTTTTGGCTAATCTGTCTCCTCCTCGGGGCCTTGGTGCAAATAAAGCTTCCCAGAATAACCACTTGCCTTTTCCACTCCAGCCTATAATTAAACAGAATATTTCATACAGGTTTGTTCCCTATGCAAAAGTAGTATTTGCATGGTTTAAGCAAGAACATCAAGTGTCACAAAGCATTGCTGAACTCAGGATCTGCAGTGACCAAGAGGCTGAAAGCAGGAGTTGAGAAGTAAAAACGAGATAACTTGTTCAACTTGACAGCATCTTGACTTGTTTGAGAATGAATCCTTCCCCTCATTAAGGCCTGGGGATGCTCCAAGAAGAGGGATTTTCACAGAATCTCTGCTGACTAACAGAGTAACCTCATCCCTCAGCTTGGACAAGACAAAAAAAATCCTTGCTGAGTTTTCCTGGTGCCCTCAGACTTTTGCCAGACTAGTATTTGACTGTGCAATTGATGCTGTCTGCAGACTGATGGACTTTTGGGGAGGCACAGAGGTATCAGGGGGAGATTAAAGCACGTGTCCTTGGCATTTACCAAGCAACTCCCAGAGCAAAAGGGATGGAACTGCACCCAGACCAGCTGGGGAGCAAAGAGAAAAACTCAGACATAAAAATTTTCAGAAGCAGATCCTCTGTGATTGGATCAAAGGGGCTAAGGCCATTTTATAGCAGTAGAATGTAATAGTTGTGTCATAATACAATGATATTTTACCAGGTTTTCCTGTGTTAGATCTCTGCATCCCAAACACTGAATACCAATAATAAAAAAAAAATCAATATTAATGACTTTTCTTTAGAAATGCTTATGCAAGATTCTGGCACACACATAAGAAAACTCTTACTTTATCTATATAGCCATAGACATCTTTCCTACTCTGAGAAAGACCTGACATATTTTTGGATGCTAGATAAATTACAGCCTTAACTGACATCCACAATCTTCTCCGATAACAATTTTGAGCTTTCCAAACCTGAGATAAAGACAAAGACAAAATTTTCTCTGGGAAGCCTTGCTGATTTTTGCCAAGGCTTTGAAGCCATCACTTTTCCAGGCTGAGAAGCCAGAGGTAGCCTATAAAAGGCTTTATTTTAGGAATAGATGGAACATTCCTCCCCAGCGTGAACCATCTTTCTCAGGTTTATGAAACAATTCCTACTACACTGCCACCCAGTCCTACAGGGCCAAATCCATACACCCCAAAACACTGCTGAGATTCTCAAGGATTTAATCAAGTCCAACTAAATACCATGAGGGTTTTGATTGCTAAAAAAAAATTCTATACTTTTTGGCTTTTCACCTTGAATTGGGAATTCTTTTCCCGTGTTTCCAGCTGTAATAGTTCAATATCAGGTACAACCTCATGTGGACCTAATTATCATGAACAGGCAAAGCAGTGAAAAGGCAGCTTTTCAGGTCCTTTAACCCCCACCCCCCACCTTTCCTAAACATGTTTTCTTCTCCCAAACCATAGCCAGGAAAAATAACACACACAGAGCACTGAGAAGTGGGTAATCAGGGATATGAACACTGCCCAAAGAGAAGAGAATAAAGCAATAAAACATTTAGCCAATTCAGGAGCTTCACACGACTCACCTTTATCAGCATTGTTCAAGTTCTCCTCACTGCAAGGATAAATTGTATTCACTTTCATTTAAATTATTGTATGCACATAACAGATGTTGAATAAAAGGTTATTCCAATACCCTTTGAACTGAATATGAAAATAAAATCCTGTTTCCTTTAATGTGCTTGAATCAGTTTAGAACAGGGCATGCATATATTGGCATACTTGCACATCATGTTTTTATTCCATCCACTCCACACATATATACTGGACAATCTAGTTTACTACTTTAAAGGGATAAATTTCGAGTAATTGCACAAATCATGAAGTACCAGTAGAGTCTGTGTCTCAGACCAGAGCAGTGAAAATGTGAAAAGTCAAAGAAACACCTAAACAGCAGCTAAGTTTGCTCGCTCTTATCCTATCACATGTATTTAGGAGATTGGGTAGTAAAGCATGAGGGAGAAAATCAATAGGTCTTACTCCTGACATGGATGATCTTGTGGCTATGGTCTGTAGAAGACCTAAACCAACTACATCTTGGGAAGCAAGCACAACATCTGGTGTTACCTTGGGAAACTCCAATTAAATCACAAGAATCCAAAATACTGCATATATAAGATAGTTGAGGAATAGCATGCTATCATCTTCTACAACAGATTTGGGAACCAGCTTGTAGTCAATGAGCAGATGTCTGTTTTCCCTCACTCTCAGTCCTGCAATTTTGATTCCTGTTGTACAACTGCAACCCTTAATTAATTTCTTGTATCTGATAGGACTGTCCTGGGGTCAGTGATATATTGGCTCTGGGCCTCCAAGTTCTTCCAGCAGCAAACTAGGAGTTGGCCATGCCTTTTTCCTGTAATAAGAAGCTAAAAGAAAGGGAACTCTAAAGGGGCTGCAGGTGGTGTTGATTTTCAAAGTGAAGCTGAGAAGAAAGAAGATCCCTTCCTGTGAACAATTCACCGTGTGCAGGGTGTATAAAGCCACACAGACACAAGAGACAGTTATCAACTCATCATTGGTACATTTAGACTGGAAATCAGGAAATTCAAAGTTCCTCCAGACATCAAATTCCATATCAAGCTTTCACAAAGATGCATAGGATCTTGGGAGATAAAGTAGCCAGCCAGTTTAGGTGTGGATCTTGGCAAAATACAGACAGGATCACGTAGCTCTGTCACACACAATGAGATGGCATTTTCTTCACGACTCCAAGATTCCTGCTGGTTCTCTAGCTTACATTTCTCAATGAGGATTTTCCCATGATTGATTCAACTATTTGATGAACCTCTGAAACTTAATAATTACTATGTAAGTTTATTTTGATAAACAAATATAATCATCTTTTATTAAAAAGATGCTGCACATCTTCTACAGTTCAGCATTTTTTCTTTAAAACCTCGGGAAAGCGGCAGTCAGAACATTTTTATAGTGTTTAATCAAAAATAGTTTGACATGAACGAACTGGACTGGTGAACGAGACAAAGCCGTATTTTAGCAGCTGAAAGAATCATTTCCCATTGAAAAAGCCCTGGGAATCCTACAGTGCAGCAACAACAATGCTGGGGTGCCGCCCCGTGGGCACTCCCTGCAGTGCACTGCCGTCACCTATACCTCCCAAACTGAAAAGCCGGGGCAGCAAGGGGAAAAAAACCCCATCTCTGCTAATTTCTCGTCTTCACAAGAATGAAATAGCACTGCTGAATTTTGAAGGGAAAGGGGTGGGGTGGGTTAGGAGTCTGTTTGAACTCTTCTATGAACATCTACACCAGAGACTGCCCCCCCATTTTCCAGTTCTCATCAGCAATATGAGAATGGTAATGCTCACTTCATGGTTTTATCTCCTTATGATGTGAAGAACAGATTATGTACTTGGTAAGAACAAGCTGCTTCAGATATTTACACAAGCTCTTCACTAAGTCTGTTCAGCAAACCAGAGAGCCCACACACCAAACTTAAGAACTAAACCTATCCTTAGTTTAGCAGGACAGGCCTGCAATTATTCTACCTTTGCCTTTTCTCCAAATCTGAGTAGCCATCATGTCCGCATACCATCACAAATTACACAGATTTCTTCTTTTAAAAGTCTGGCTGTCCAAGAGTGGAAACTACGGTATCTGTACTCTGCATCACAAAAATATTTAGATTACTGCATCTCAATAAATTCCCTTTGAAATATTAAGTGAAAGAAACCTGGATTGCCTTTGCTTTCCCCTTTCCATGTCCGTACACATGCTACAGTTTACCCTGAGATGTCTCAGCAAAGGGACAAGCTACTTGGCAGCTGTTGATCTGTTAGAACCCCACAGCTTTCATCAGCTATTGAAGAGCCGCCTTCCAGATGGGTTTGTTAGCTTTTATAGCATTTCAGATTAGCAAAGACATTTACCAAGTGCTGAGTATACTCATTTCCATTTTTTAGAGCTGAACACAAATTTTCTTCTACAGCAAATTCAGTAAGAAAATAAAGAAGATTATATAAGAATTGCAATCGAAAAGGAATTATTTAGACAGTAGTCTATTTCTTTCCTTATAATGTGCTCCTGCAAGAATACTAAGTATTGATTTTTCTAAGGGGAATTTCAAGTTTAGTAATTTAGTTCACTGGAGTTTGATTCAATAACTGTAGAACACTGACATCTTCAGGTGGAAGAGTTATTGAAGTACATAAACAACAGGATAGGCTGAATATAAAACATTGAAACTAGAAATAATCCTCAAAACAGTTTTCCTTCTCGTGTTTTCCAACTGGGCTCCATTCTCTATGAAAGAGTTATGTATAGCTGCAGTTACAAAATGTAACACAGATACGAATATGCCTGCAGACCTTCCATTCTGTGATTTGAGTGATGTGTGAAACAGGCGTAGAATGACATGAGAGTTCTTGACAAAATATCCTATGAAGTGTCAATAAAATCTACAGTTTTTTATTTAAATGGGAGAGCCAACTTGTTCTATTCATTTTATGATCTTGGTACCAGTGAACAAAGCAGTTCCTTGAGCTGCTCCACTTGTTTATAGCAGACCTTTTTCATCATGTGCACTCTCAACATCTGGATTCATTCGACTGACATAAAGCTGTGACTGAACTTATAGTTGTGACAAATGAAAACATGACTTTGTGGTCCTGTTCAGAACTTTTAATAAACTTTTGACACTTCTCAGCTCACAGATGCTCGCTCATAAGACATTTCAGGCAGGTATTGTTAAAGAAAATAGTTTTCCTAGTGAGAAATTTTTATTAATTTTATTACAGATTTGAAGGTCATAATTATATAAGATGGTAGCGATGATTTTGGGATGATGCAAGAATAGGTGATTCATGAAAAGTTAGCCTATTTGAGAAATTCAAGTTAATTTATAATGTTAAAACCTTTTGTGAAGTTCTTATAATTTTAGCCATTTTAATATTTAATCTGTTTCTGTAAGTACTAGCACAAACAATTTTTATTAAACCCCAACAAACAAATGCTCATCTCTCTGAAGAAGACTATCCCAAATCAAATATAGAAACATATGGACACAGATATTCCGGCTTCCTGGTTAAAACAGGGCGAGGAACTGGTAAATCTTCTCATGATCTGGAACCAGTTCAATGGCCACCATCTTTTTGACTCCTTGCAGTGAATTAGAGAAAGCGAATCAGACAAGCAGAATTAAGACCAAGAAAGCAAGAAAACGACGAATGTGGATTCCTGCCAGCAGAGGGTGTCCCTGGCAAGGCTGTGGCTGCTGGAGGAGCTCACCTGCGCAGAGCACCCTTCCCGTGCCACAGTGCCTGCCACAGCCTAGGGGCTTGCTGCAACAAGCCATTCCCACATGAATCAGCCTCTTGCACATGTTCCACGTTGTTTGTTTCCCTCTGCCGAGCAATCAAGCAGCCCACTGCCTGCCTCGGGGACACGATGTGATTGGTCTCCACGAGCCTGTGGCGCACTGAGGTCAGTGAATGATAAGCCCGGAGTGCTCTGTAAGACCTCGCAGGGCAAGCCAAAGGCTCCTCACTGACAAACAGCCTCAGGTGACGGCTGACAACACAACAAATCACCTCACCGCTTCCGATCACGCTGTTTAGTCGCAGTGTTCTGTCAAAGTCCTAATTTCACACACAACGTGACCATGAAGACAACACAAAGATGTTGAGCAGGGAGGTTGGACCAGATGACTCACTACGGGCCCTTCCAACCTGACACATTCTGTGAATAGCCTATTTACTTTTCAGAAGTAAACTAAACCTTGATCACTCGTCACACACAACCAGTGCCCCTGCATTTCTTTCTAGCTCTTCTTTTCCCAAACTTTTTACTTACACATCTAAACAGGCAAGAGGAGGAAAAGAAACCCCAAGACCCCAAACCACACCATGCTTTCACCCCTGCAGTGAGTTGCACACAGTCAGGTGTTTCAGAGCTGCGTCATGCTCGTTCACATAACTGATTGCAAGATGACTGGTGTTACTCAGGTTTTGCAAGTTCTGACAAGAAATCAAGTGTGAACGGACTGTTTGGAAAGATCATTCCTACAGGTCTTTGCCTTATAATCATTAAAGTTAATTTTTATCTTTATAAGAACATGTAAATAACAAGGATAAACATATCACCCACTTGACTATATTAAAAAAAAAAGTGAAGGAGTTGAAATAGGCATGTCAAAGACCAAGAAGGGGCTTCAATACCAACACTCCTTGTCCCATATGCAATGCAGCAGCTCACCCTCCTGGGCATTGTGCAAAGATGAATCCCTCCCAAAACACAAGGCTGCAACCACAAATACTGATGGGTTTATTAAATGACAGCTTCACTTGGATAATAATGGTTAATGTAAATCATAAGTTCACTGAAATCCTTAGACAGATACTGATGGGATTGTAAATTTTAGCCATAAAAGAAGGTGGATTTCAAGTACCAATGCAGGTCACTAAGCATCCAAACTCTCGGATAATCACTATATAAAGTTAAGGAGAAAGATGATTTCTGTGCTCAGACACTTCAATATTTAGAAAACAAAGAAAAAATTTGCATGAATGCACAAACTGTAAAAATCAGGTTTAAACAAGCAGGTTCAGCTATTATATAAATATAATAACCTTTCACCACCTATGGACTTCCTATCACGGTGTCACTGGCCCGCTGTTGGGTGTACTGTACAGAACAGGACAACACCACATGATTCGCCACTTCGCTCTAGAGGAATGACAATATACTCCTTGTGCTCTCTAGAGGTCCCCCACGAGTCGTGGTTGCCGTAACTGTAGGGGTCTGTAAGGCTTTATGCTGATGAGTGGCAGCGGGGACCTGCAGCTTCTTGCCTCCACATCCCGAACACCAGACACCATCTGTCCATTCACCCGAATAGTTACTTACACTTGCATTTTAACAAGAGACCATTTGTAAGAATATGGTGGCAATGACTATCACAGGTATGTCCCAGACGAGCAGTTACCGTTAATACAGAAAGGAGTTCACTGAAAGGTGCTTTCTAGTCCTGCCATGCAGCTTCATTTTTGGCCATAACAGCACAAAGAGCCCGCGCTTCTATCAGTCTGAAAGCACAAGTTGATTTGAGAGCAAGGGTGCCTGCAGGAACCACCGAACACAGACTGGGATGCAATGTTACCTTTCTGGAGGGGGGAACAGGTACTTCAAAATGGAATATTTCTGAATTAATTTCAGCAGGAATACTCAAGGATACATTCAGCAGAGACAGGAGTAATGTGTGCAGTACAGAAATTTGTTCTTCCAATGAAGACTAAAGCAGGATATGGGGAAATGCCTCTAAGACATCAGCAGATGACAAACAAATCAAATCCCTCTTTTTCCTTTTGTATTTCATAAGAACACTCTGCTTTAATATTCACTGTACATGCATGTTTGGGGTGCACTGACCAAACCTTAAGATCACCGAGCATCTCTGCTGTCTGCATCATTACCAACTCAGAGACCATAGGAACTGGCAGCAAACCACCCACCTGAGTAGAACATTTCCACTGAAGCACCAACCCTGGGAAAAAACCTTGGGCACACTGCAGCACCCTTCCTGTTAGGCAGCTGGTTTAACCTCATTGGGCTTGCTGTAGATATTCACCTCTGCACCATCACTTATTAAGAAGAAATAACTGCAACGGATTACTTATGAACACAGCTCCATTAACTGAAATCATCCTTACTTACTGGTCACACATTCAACAAAATAGAGAGAAAAAAATCTGGAAGTAGAAAAGCAAGGCTGAATGTGCATGGGCAGTCCTGAACTAAGCACAGTACTAACTTAAAGTAACATATTCCACTCCAGTTCTCTGAAGTTTGAAGTTTCAAATTTCATCTCTAAAGTACTCTTCCTTCCTCACTGACAGACTTGCTTCACTCATAGCTGCATAGCAGGAGCCCCACTGCAGGCCTTGGATGCCAGTTCTGACAAGTCTGAGTACAACACGCCAACCCAGGAGTCGAGGTATGGGATCTCTTCCCTGCTATTAACTGGAGAAACAGGAATTGTGGAAGAGCAATGAATTGTTCCTTGGTCAGCTGGCAGGCTCCCCACACGGCCCTGCACCTTGGGTGGTGGGGCAGACGTTGCTGGGGCCCGTGTTTGCCACCAGTGACGATAATGACAGGCTCTGCTCTGCCCACAAGGGCAGCCCAGCTCAATCACACTGACAATTACTCCTATCCTCCCCCTCCCATCTCTGCCACCTCCAGTGCGTCAAGCTCCTGTATCATTTCTAATTAGATGGGAGGTTCCTGAAGGCAGGAGCCACGTCTCTCCACTGCACTCCTGGATCCCAGTGCTGATTTGGGGGAATCTCTGCAACACAAATTATATCATTGGCTACTAATTACCCTACAAAATTTAACACCTGGTTAAGAGATGTTAATGAAATGTTGCTTACCAGATGTCATATCACATTAGTGAGAAACTTTATTTTATTTTTAAGCAGGTAATTAGATTCCCATGATTTTTTACTTTCAATGGACACTCCGGTTATTTAATGCAGGATTGAAAAAGTGATGAGATTATTCAAATAATGGAAACTATTTCCAAACCTTGTTCTGCTTAACTACATGAACCTTCACTGTTGCATGGGAACATTCTAATCACCAGAACAATTGCTACAAGGAGTCAGTACAACCAAAGGCAGTTTTCATACCAAATGCCTTAATGAAAAGGTCAGTGTAAGGACTCCATTCTGCATTGCAGCCTCACAACCACCCTTCTCCAAGTGTATAGTCCAGTTTAGCTTTGCTGGCAGTTCTTCCCTCCCTGTTAGCATATACCACCTAAAGATCACCACCACAATTTTCAAAACAATCCCATAAACAAAAGGCCAGAATCATTTTCACATCATTCATTCAGGATTTCTTTCCCTTTTTTCATCCACTTCACTTTGGGAACAATCAGAAAAGTTAACTGACCTGGGTGTTTCTGAGGCTGTTTCGTTGACAGGAGCACCAATGTATATTTATATGAAATTCTGAATATACAAATATATATCATACAAAGTGTTGACTGAGACCTGCAAAACCCTGATTATTCAGACAATAGCACTGATAGGTGAAAGATTAGCCCCTGAAAATGCTGTGGTCTAAAGGCTGTGTTCTGTCTGCAGCAGGGTTTGTCAAACTGGCCCACCTGTTCTGCTTAATGTTGCAGTATTCCATAACAGGTCATTGGGAGCTTCTCATCCTAAGCAAATCCTATGAAACCTCTTCTAACAGCTGTCCAACATACACAGCAGGCTACCTGAAAGCAGTCATGACAAAGAATTCTGATCCATTTTTCACATGTGCTCTCAAGAGAGGCCTTCACTTCCACTCACAGTTCACATTAAGGACACACCTTATATCTTACATGATCACGTACAAGGGAGCCAGAACCTCATTCTATATTCCTTTGAAGTTAATTATCCCTACTACTTCCAGGAGCACAAGTTTACTTTACTAGAAGCCTTCTGTTACCCTCCAGGACTTTGACTTCTTCTGTAATTCAGAAATAACTGAGCGTCTAAAACATTCCAAGAAAGACTGTAAAACAGAACCCATTCTTCTCACAAAGAACTTTTCTTTTCCATAGCATGGGGGTGTAGCGTATTTGTGATGTTGACATTTGTGACTTGGTAAATTCTAAAATGTATACTTTGTATCATGCTAGCCTACTCAGCATGGAAATATAAAAGAAGCAATCCAATGTCAGAACTGAAAATTTAAAGCGGGGCAGTGCAGCTAAATCCAAATCTTCATGAGCAGCCTGAGTAATGTGATTGTACAAGAGAACTATCAAAAAGTAATAGTTGACATAGGAAAATCTGAAGGGATTTTCCATTAATTACAGATGAAGACCAGACTGAAACTTGTATTATGATTTTTAATAAGACTTACTTCTATAATATGACCAAGGAGGGGAAGGACCTGATGAAATTAATAAGAAGTCCAATATGGTTCTTACTTCTGGTATTTTATATACAGATTTCAATACCAGTAAAGAAATCCAAGTGCTCTGAAAGGCTGCTCTGTACTACTCCTTGTCATGGAGACAAATCACACCCAAAATGCCATGTGCCTCAACCCTGCCAAATTTTACTTCTAACTGCAAAAGACAATGTGTGTGCTTTTGCAACACATACGCCCATATATAAGGTAGAACAGTAGAGTGTACTTAATCTAACTTAGAAACATTTGAGGTTTCTGCTCAAGCCTGTTCTTAACTACTGTGTAAACAGGCATATATTGAAAAATGTTACTAGAGATTAATGATAGTTGTGCATTGTTCTTTCTGGAAATAGAAGAAAAGAACCTGTAATAAGCAATAGAACAGATGACAAGAATCTCAACAAAAATAGCATCTGCATGTTTGCATGTTTATTCATTAGCATTAATCTGCCTTCACCAGTGATAACTCCAGGAATAATGAAGGATGATTCCCTGACAGCTTCAAATCCAAATCTTTCCTCCTACATAATAATGCTTTTGGGATGGTTTATTACTGACTTAGTAACACTCACATTGATCATGTCACCACATGATTTCCTTTTACTGTTCTCCCATACAGACATAAATCAACTAGGGCAGACATGGATTTGTCCCCATTCTCTCAGGCATCTCCATGACACACAGTCTTCTGCCCTGACACCTGACAACGTCAAAGATGTTTCTGATACCCCACCCATGACTTGTTCTTCTATATCCCACTCTGCTGCACACCTGAGCACACCCACAGCACACGTACACATGGCTGGCACCACCAGCAGCTCTCACCCAAAAGGAAACAAACATCCAGGTTACGTGTTCGTTGGAAGATCTCGTAGCCAACCTACGCAGCATTAAACATATGGTAATTTGTTTTGATGAGTTATGACACTTTTGAGGTACATCATTCCTTCTCCATGATATCATCTAGATAAGGGAATTTAAGGAGGATTTGCAGATCCAAGATGCACATCATGAGAGCATCCCAGCTTGGTGTTGTAATCTGACCTCAAATTATTCTGTGCTGTGACCTGTGTGGAAAACAAACAAGTCAACGGCTCTCCAGACATGAAAGATGACAGGAGAAGCAATAATTCAGAGACAAGCGTCTGATCCCAGTGACCTGGGAACCAGAGCACCGGGGCTTGCCAGACAGTGTCCCAGCAGATAAAGGATGATACACCCTAAACATTCCAAGCGCCACTAATAACATTACAGGTTGCATCCAGTAAAAAAAAAAAAAAAGAAAAAAATTATAAAACTGAGAGCCCCAATGTTATCATATGATTATTTCAATCCTTACATGGATGTTGATCTCAGGTTATAGGTGGATTGTGATTCAGCCACTCTGTACTTCAACCTGAAGTTGTTGTTAGGCATTTTCGGAAGCATTTGCAGCAAAACTGACTTCCCAACCTTAAGAGACAGTGCTGAACTACACACTGTTCAGCATAACCACCATGCTGCTTTACTGCAACCCACTGGTGGCTCTAGTGCAGCACACTTAGCTTTTTTTTCCTAATGTGCCTTTTTACTAAGGGGTTTGCTATGCAAGTTGCATTCCTTTTGTCATGAAGCAGCAAAACCAGGCGATTTTGCAACTGTGAGCAAAGTGATACAAAATGCTAGAGATCAGAACAAATACCTGATTTCCATACTGTATCTGTCCCTGATAAAATTAGCTTAAGAAGATATGTGTCTGATCCCAGAACAAATCACTGCTAGGTAAGCCTTGGCCCTTGCTTGAAAATGCAGTACAGTATGAGAATACAACTAGTGCAACAGAGGCCAGAATTTGATATCACGCTGCTGGGTCCTTGGGTGACTATTTAGGATCCCTAAACAGCACCCTCAAGAACATGAACTATTTTTTTCTTCTCCTTTCTACACCTAGTTCATGTATTTTTGTTTCTAAGGCCCAGACAACCTCAGTCAAGGGACATAAGTAATCAAATTGCTAAGTGGGTTGTTAATAAAAGCAAGCCAAGGACAGACAGAGCCAGCGCCACATCACCCAGCCAGGGTGACAGCAAAGGTTATTCCCAGCCACAGAACCAAACTGCTCTGTCTCACCACAGTGAAGCAGGCAGACAGGAAGATGCCCTCTCCCCTTGCTGCAGAACCAGATAGGCACTGAGACTAACATTTTCCCAGGGGAACAGGATGGAATGCTCATCTCTTCTCCTCTGCCTCTTCCCCCTGCCCCTTTCCCCATTTCAGCTCTTGCTGCGCTTATCACCATGATTCCTTAATTCTCTCATCTTCCAGAAGCAAACAGAATCTAATAAAAATCTTCATTAAATCAGCAGTTCAGAATATTCCATCCTGCTGACAGAAGAAAAATTTATCACATTATGCAGACAACAAAGCAACATAGAAGGACTAAGAAAACCAAAACAAATCCTCAGATGACCATGTGGCCTACACACATTTTTTTGAGTTCATTTGCTCCAGTTTGGACATTGGCAGATATTTGTTTTCCAGGATACCCACTCTTTTTTTTTTTTTTTTTTGGTATGGTGCAACTAAACAAACTCTAGCTCAAACTCTACCATACTTAACATTTGTTTTAGAAAGCAGAAAAAAAATCTTTCAGAAACAGTTACTACTACTAGCACTCAGTTTTACTACTCCTGCAACTACAGCCAATTCTTCTACTCTTTTTCTTTCTCCCTTTTTTATTTGCAACTTAAACCAAGTGCCTTCAGCCTACTTGCTGCAGTGGACATCTGTTTCTGGCAGCTAAAGCTACTAAAGGGCATTTTAAATTAAACAACACAGTCCCAAACACTTGTTATGGATAAATAACTGTCAAAAATTTCAAAAAGCATGTATGTTCCCAGTCTTAAGAGAAACTATGAAGCGTTGAAAATAAAATCACTCCCTTCATGAAATAAACTGCCTGATTATGCGAGTTCTCCAGTAGGGACATTGTGTACTCTTGGGAGGAAAAGGCGGCAGGGGAGGTCCACATACATTCCTGTAAAAGCCCACTCCGAGTGACTGAGAGGGAATGTGTGTTGCTAAGGCATTCTTCAGGCTTTGAGAGTCAGCATCATCTACAGCCTACTGCCATAAACTGCACAAGAATGACAAGCATTGAGTAGAAGCCTCTGTATACATGTGCATGCATGTGCCTAGAAATGCAAATGCACTCAGTCTGCCATTATTCGATATCCTGGTCCAAGCTCCTCAAACACTCAGGACCTATTTCATTTCCCAGGGACAGAAACACACAGGGTGTGGAAGGAGAAAGAGAACATCCAAGACAGTTCATCTATATCCACAGTGGGCTGGTTGCAGTCTCAAATAGGTCATGGGAGCTTAAATTCAGATGCTGTTGCCTTCTGCAGGAATATAAACCCAGAGAGGGCATCAGTAATTTCAACACCTTTCCCCAAAGGTCATTGCCTTGATCATACTATTGAGGCCACTAACCAGCCTCCAAACTTGATGTTTAGATTCTGTGGTGACCCTGCAAGCTCCACATAGCCGAACGTGGCGCAGCACCTCGGAGCTGTTTCTAACATGCACCCAGTACAGGCAATTCACGTCATTTCACATCAAGTGCAAGCACTGGTTTGTGCTCAAGGAAACGGTTTTTACAGAAAGAGGACAGTAGTGCAACGTGAATGCCAGAGTTCCGTCCGTTTCCTCAGGAACATGACTTCATTGTAAAATGAGATCCTGAACCCCCAATCAGCCTTCCCTAACAGGCGTGGAAACAGAGAAAACACAGAAAGAAAAATCAATTATTCCTCACAAGCACTTAATTTACATCCCAATAGGATTTGCATACCCTTGAGAGGTTGGTGCTTGTACATATAGGCCACCTCGCTGATAAACACTCGGGAACACAACAAGAAGTGCCACCCACGCTCAGAGCGGGCAGTGTCTCCTTGGCACCGCCACTGCTCGGTGAGCCGCGCAGATGAACACCCCTAAAGCAAGAGACTGATTTCAGCAACCCTCCGTCACAAGCCAAGGCAACCTCTTGGCACAGCACTCGGGACGACTGTTGCGAATGACAGTATCTGATCCCACAGAGGGC
Organism: Acropternis orthonyx; assembly: GCA_035583155.1. Lineage (NCBI taxonomy): Eukaryota > Metazoa > Chordata > Aves > Passeriformes > Rhinocryptidae > Acropternis > Acropternis orthonyx. Next base: position 2,736,472 of record JAWWEU010000125.1, read on the forward strand.
AGCGAGTTTAATCACACCGTCGTCGTTCGACTCCCCTGCTCCCACCCCGGGTTGTTGGCTGAGCACCACGGTGGGGCTGAATCACCAGCTTGTCGCAATTGATGAGCGCAGTTAATGAGCTGGGACCGAAAGAACTTGCAACAAAGCTAATTCGCTGAACACAGCGCCTTGGTCGCGACCCGAGGCAGCTCTGAAGGGTTCAGGGTGAGCATACAATTATAGGATTTTGAAAATTGCCCTACATTTTGTTTGGTGTAAGCACACGAATGTGAGTTAGCTGCAGCCTTGCTTACTGATGCAAAAGTGTTCTGACACACAACTTATGACACACAAATTTTCAGAGTTCCATAATCATAAATACTGGCACTGTACTTTACATTTTACAAAAATCTCAGAAAATAAGATGTACTTTAAAAAGCAAGGAAGACTTCAAGCTAAGTGATCAAACCCATCAAGTACACCCTCCCTATAAATTGGAATACATCCTGCTCCAGCCATATAACCCATGGCTGGTATTTCTACTAAACAGGTCAAGTAGCTAAAAAACAAGAGGCTATTATTTTTCTGTTTTTGAATCAGGTTAGGGTCTAACTAATGTCCCACAATCGTTGAAAAATAAGCAAGTGACACACAAAGCTTAAGAAACATATATCCAACTAATTTTCTCTACAACATATTCCTGTATTTAGGGGCTTTTCACCATCGTGTTAGTACTTGGTAGCTAAGAAATCCACGTAGTAAGGTCGATATGTGTTATCCATGACAAATGCTATAGCTCCCATCTCCCAGCTGGCATCAAGGTACAACTGAGTACTGAGAACTTCAATCATTGCAGGGAGCAGGAAGAGGTACCTTCAAGTCTCATCCCCATTCCAGGCTGGGAATACATACAGACCCGGGATGTGATTTCATACCCCACATAATAGGCACAGGTCTGTGTGGAGGTGCATGACACAGAACTGACTCCTTTGCAAATTCTCTCACCGTGACATCAGTGAGGGCAGCAACTGTAACCCTGCAACACGTGTTTGATTACAATCAAGTCTAAACACTGATGTGCTGCAGCAACAGCCACCCCAGTATTTGCCTTCTCCCAGCCAGATTAGAGAAGGCAGACAGGAGTTGAATACCTGGCAAAGATGGCAGCACCTGAAGTGTCCAAGTGCCACTCCACAGGAAGCAACACATCATAGCTCAGTAAGATCATGGCTCCAATAGCAGCTGTCTTCATCTAATGTCAAATGAAGCTGTTTCTAACTGTGATGTTCTCAAACACAACAGCAGGCATGTTAGCTTGGGTGAAGCACTATAAACAGTAACTGTGCTTTTCCAAAATGCAAAGCACCAGTTCATTCCCCCCATGCTCACATGCCCCCACTAACAGCACTCACAGGCAGCTTACAGCAGCTTTCAGACAAGTTCAGCTGCATGTGTGTGTCCCATGCCTGGTCCCCTTCCTTGTGGCAGCCAAAAATCAAGCAGGCCTACCCCAACCAATGATTGTGTCAGCTCCAGTGCGTTGCACAACCCCAGCTTTGCCTCTCCCATTTCTCCAGGATAGCTCTTTTCCTTGCAGTCCCATGGAGAACTAGCAGCCATCTCTTCTCCAAGTCCCTTTCTTTGGCCTCAGTCTTACTGTTCTCTGCCTAATGGCACCCACCCTTATTTCCCATTCCTGTCCAGTGATGGGAAACCAGACACAGGGCCAAGTTGGAATGGTGTGATGGCTTTCCTTGTGTCTCACATACCAACTGTCCAGAAGACTCAGACTGTTCCTTTGACGCTCCATCACTTGCTTTCCTCCTGCTTCAGCACTGCCACATGTGTATTAGAGTTCTCCCAAACATTCCCACTCTTAGGGAACATTCCCCATTTTGGTCACGGGCAACTGCTGTACAGATCATCAGAACCAGCAAATTTTAGCTGTTTTGCATGACTAAGGCTAAGTCAGCAGCCAAGGCTCCATACTCCCCACAGTCCCTCTCACAAAGGGTGGGCTGTGCGAGCGCTCCACTGCTCTGACTTCGAGCAGTAACTCGGCAGCAGCCCTTGCCTTTCCGAGATCTCTCTTGCTGATACACAAGGAGCAGCCTCAGATTTGCATAATGTATTCCATCAAGTTCAACTGGATACAATAGTGTAACAGAACACAATGCAGGCTAATACTGGCACACAAAAGAGGCACGTACCGCTCATAGGAACAATTCCAATTCTTATGGTAGCTCAAAAAGAACTGTGCACGGATGTTCCCAGGTGATGACCGGATCAAGCTGACTGTATCAGTGACAGTTAATTTTGTAATGAACGTTAGGTTGCCATGTAGAATCTGAATAACATTTGTGTGACAAAGACTTCTGAAGGTCAGGCTGCTGCAAGTGGCGTTGGTTGTTTCAGAGCTACTTCTGTTCCTCTGCAGTTGGTAGAGATGTGCCCTGTGTTATCTTCATCCTACTCTATTCTGCCTTAAAGATTTCATTCTCATGTTTTTGTGAGTGGTTTGCAGCATCACTTACATCTGCCTAAGTCAGTGCACCATTTGCTTGTTTTTAACAAAATGGTATTTAATTCAAAGCAAATCCAAGCAAATTAAAAGGTAAATTATATATTTCTATACTATAATCTCATCAGATAAACATACCTGGAAACTGCATGCCTAAACTGTGGATGCAGCCAACTCTCTAATGCTCCTTATTAATTCTTAGCATATCTGAGTATTAGACATAATTCTTACCCTAACTTGCATTCCTTCCCACCTCCACCTGTCATTCATGGGTCAGAAGGAGCAAAAGGTACAGCATGACCTCCCACAAGGCTCTAAAAATCTCATACATTATACTACATTTGTAGTTCAAATGTACCTTACAGAGTCACAATCTCAAATCTCAGACCATCTACCCATGTAATACTTCAGTGGCAACCTTCAGCTGCAGTTATAAATACAGCTCTTCATCTATACTGGCCACTTCTAACACTCTGAATTCATTATTCCTACTAGTTTTGTCTGGAGAAACCATACTGGAATACAATTGGCAAGTGTTTGGAAGATGCTCATAATTTCAACGTAGACGAACCTGTTCTGAATTTCTGTTCCATGTACAGACTTTAGAGCAGGTAGTTAAATGCAGACAATCTTGAGCTCTGTATATTTAATAACTTGAGCTGCTATTGGATTAGTTGGGATTTGGAATATCACAGCACCCAGGCCTGTAGGGAACAGTACCAGAAGCTGCTGGCAGGGGAGTGAGAAGAACAATCATTACCTGTTACCCACTGAGACACACCCTGAAAAGAAAACTCTCCTTAGTCAGACCTTGTGAAATCGTCAGAAGAGATGACCAGTCCTTCTGATAGGCTTACTCAATAACTGCCTTTTTGTTTCTCCATTTGGAAGAGAAAAGCCTTTGCAGGAGATTGATAATCCTTGTGCCAGTTTTTCAGTAAGAAAGGGAATGACACTGTTAGTAACAGAACTATCACAGTCCCTTCAAGTTTTTCTTCTACTTTTTGACTTTCTGCAGGTTTTTTTCCCCATGAACTTTCCTGAGATAGTAGAAGATGTACATACCTGAGAGCAAACATGTATTACTGCCACAAAGTAGCTAAAGTAATGTTAGTATTACAAAGCTATAGACAAATAACAGAGCAAGTTAATTTTACTGCCTTATATTCATACAGGACCAGGACAGCCCAGTCTTCATTTACAGGCAGAAACTGATTCCAGGGGTTCTCAGTTCCAGAAACAATCAGTGCCACAATCACCTCTGCCTATTAGGGGATTAAATTGCAGGAAAGGGTTTTTTAATGACTGCAGTCCCAGGCTGTGGTGTATATGTAGCACCCAGTCTTAGCAGAACTCAGTTTCCAAACTCTTCAAATCTCTGCTTATGTGTACTTCTACATCTACAGTGCAAAAATCCATCAGGTTTCTCAAATATACGTTGTTGCTTTGTTTTCAACAAACTACTCCTTTATCTAATGCCAAATTCATGCTTTTTAGAGTAGAGAGAGTAGAGCTTTACTGATCCTTAATATTTTCTTCTTCAAAAGGAGATTGGAAAAAAGTAAACTACTTTGCCAATGCTCAAATGGCCTATGCACTATAGCCAAAATCATCTCATTACCACAGGCAGGCAAAAAAGCACAGAAAGCTTCAGTGAAAGCTGTTCAAGAGAGGAAATACTGTAACATCCTAAAAGACAGGATCCTAGGATGCAAGCCATTACAACCATAGATGGCACTATCACTACTTTCTGTAATTAAGTCATCATCTATGTATATTTATGATAACACTATTCAGGACAAAGACCTAGATTTTTTTCAGACACTTAGCATTTTCTTTTGCTCCATAAAACAACTGCTCCATCTTTGATAAATGATTACACAGAGTTTACTTAAAACATGCTTAATACAAGAAAACAATTTTATGAAGAAAATGCTTGAAAGCAAGCTTGTGCTGAACAGCATAAGCCTGAAGCAGCCAGAAAACACAACGGACCATTTTCAGCAGCAGAGCACGGGAAGATAGTCAAAACATTTAATGTTTGACTGATACTGAACTGAGAAGGAGCTTAAGTTACAGCATTCACCTAAATGATCAAAGCCACCTTCCTGGCACAAGCCCAAACCCAAGAAAGAACCACCTGACATGGAGTTGGAAGGTTTTGCCTCTCCTCATTAAAGACTCACATTTCCTGTTCTACTGAAAGCAGCACCCAAAAGCGCATTCCTCTGTGCTCAAGTTTGAGATAGGAGTTGGCAACACTTTGGTGAGCATCTCAAACTATAAAGATGACACATTAAAGTATTACAGAAGAATTGCAAGGTGTAAAACTTACTTTGGGAAATGAACTGCTAAGCACTGGAGAACACTGCCCAGTGAGAGCACAGAATGACAAAGTATAGAGGAGACCCAGTGTTTGTAACAGGTTTCCAGTGGCTATAATGACACCACTGCCAGTAGTCAGATGTCATGCTTGATTTCAGAACAAAGGCTCAAAATTAACCAGTATGTCCAAAATAGTCTGAATCACACTTCATTTTCCTTTATTTTTCAAAAAACAAAACGAACAAAATAAGCAAAAAAACCCAAACAAACAAAAAAACCAACCCCGCTCCCCCACCCAAAAAAAAAGAAAAACAAAAAACCCAAAAAGCAACCACTCTGATACTCATTCAGGTTTTACTTGATGCTGTTTCACAGAGTAATTGCTTGTATTCCTCCTGCTCACACATTGTTAACAAAACCTGATGTATCATCTATTTTTTCCCTAAAGTAGGATTGTTTTAGTTAGAATTGGAAGCAAGCAGACTCTATCAGAAGACCTTTCAAGAACTTTGTGAATTAGTTTTAAATGCATCATATGTTTCTATAGAAACACAGCTCCACATTTGATCTGCAGAGGCCTGCTGAATTTATGCTCTGACTGATATGTCTGAAAGCAGACCATACCCACAGCACAAGTGTCCTTTGAATTCAATGATGCAACACCATACCAGGAAGTAAGACATGCTCGTTACAGAGAGTCACAGATTCACAGAGATGTTTTGCTTCACAACTCATGGGGAAGTGCCTGTAACTACTCTTTCAATCAGCTCAGGACTGCTTTATAAGCAAACCAATCAGCCCTTTTATATTTATGCTCTCTCCTGCTTTGGGATCATTCCAAGTAGCTATCACCTGCCTTGTGATAGGAGGTAACAGGCATTTTGCCTACCTACTAAAGCCACTCCTCCTGTTCTTGCCACTTTGTAATGAAAACCACCACTTGGCTGCTCTCTCTGGAGCCCTGCCAGTTCCATCCTAGGCACAAGAGGACTGTCTGTATGCAGGTGTTTTCAAGGCAATGACCAGCAGACTGAAGGGAGGCGTCCCTAAGCTGCTTCTAACGACAAATCAATGAGAACAGCACTATCAGGCATAGCAGAGATCAAGACATTAAGCGGATCCCTACCACAGTTGTTGTCCAACGATTGGTGCCATTGGGGAGCATAAGCAGGATGCAAAGGTCAGTTACTCACACAGCTGTCAAGGCAACAGCAAAACCCCACATCTGTTAGGAAACCATCTAGTGTTATTGTGCCTAAACAGCAGACTTCAAAAGGGGCTTCAACGGTTGTACAAACTCTGAACAAAGGTCAGGAAACAACTTGGAAATGCTGCTATGAAAAGGGGTGCCAGTTAGTGCTATGTGCTCTATTTGCAATTACACAGAGAAAAGAGAAGTGGTTTACCCCTTTTCTGTTCAAGTAGTCTGCCTGCTACCAGTCCCTATGCATCCTTATCACTAACCCCCTTCCTCCCCACTGTGATACTCAAAATGTGTTTAGAGATTCACAGCTTAAAAGCTGATTTTCCCGCTCCATCAAATCAAACCCATCAGTGACCTTTAACATCCCTGGCCACTTTCATTCCCCAGGCTGAATTTTGTTTATTTTCCTCAGTCTGCCTCTTCCAGTCTTTCCCCCCAAATTGACATTATGAAGACAGTAGCAAGCAGGTATGTCATATGATATGTGCCTATTGCATTCCACAGTGCAGAAGACAACTAGAAAGCCTATTCTGATTTACAAATTGATGTTGACCTAAATGTTGACAGTACTAATGAAAAATTAACCTAGTAAGAAGAAAACGACCATCAAGGACAGATGATTGAATCTTCACCCTTAAGTTACATCATCAATTGAGGTTACTCCATTTCTAAGCCACTGACCTTCACCAATCAGAAAAAGCACAGCCTTTCTTGAAAGTTACTCCACAAACAGAACTAGCAAGTTACCATCATTGATTCTTTTTCATATTATTAAGTATCAAGAGCTCTATAACATGGCACCACCACAGCTACTGGCTGTAACTTCAAGCATGCTGATTTTTTATCTGCATTCACAACTGGAAAGAAACATCAGCTGTGTACTTTCACCTGGGTCAAGTTTTTTGGCAATAACCTAGATAAAATGCAAGACAAGGAATCATGGGAGTTTGATAGCCTAATTACTAAAGCCAAGCTCTTATTGTGTCCCACTGCAGAGAAAACAAAAGAATTAAAAAAAAAAATAATCAAACCATAGACCCACATAAGGAAACATTGGTCCCTGAGACAGTGGCTTAGAATCCTGAAAAACTGCTTTGGAGGTGCACAGAAACCTGTGGATATATAGTAAAAGAAACGTCTCAAGGCAGTGTGACAAAATAGGGGGAGGCAACATTCAATGTAATCTCACAGATCTGCAAAAATTAAAGAAAATAAAACCACATTACCTAGTATTTCAACTCAGATATAGCCTCATTTGAACCTTTGCCTATTATTTAAGTAAAATGTAGTTATTGGCTGGGAAATTTAAAAGATGCATTACCATAAGAAATAGCAGAACACTAACAATAAACACCAGCCTCTCAGTTGTTCCATCAGGTTATTTTATGATAAAACAGGACTTCCATCAAGGCAACCATACATACTGCATCACAACTTGGAACCCATTAGCAACATTGTACAGTACACATGTTCAGTAATTTTAGTTCAGTTTTCTCTGCCTCTCATACATAGAGAAAAAAGGATGTACAAAAGCAACATACACTTAAGTAACTCATAACTTGTGACTGATGCCTAAAGCAAATAACACAATTCTTCTTCTGTCAATTTTGCTGACTCGAGTCTGATTTACAGACTGAATCCCATCAGGAAAAGAGTATCAAAAAGAAATATATGCTGTCACAGGAAAAAGAAAGCTATCCAGGTGCCACACTGCTCATTAAAGCTGTGCCCAGTGTTCACACCGGAGCAGAAGCAGTAACTCCACTAGAGAGACACTGGCTGCCCCACAGAATGCAAAACACCTTCATATTGTTTAGGTAAATACTATCAACGTACAAGTCTGTTTTCATGACAGTATCCTATGCATTCCACCATTTTCAGCACATTAAAGGGCATCCAAGAAAGGAGCTCAAAGGAGACAAGTTGCATTGTTGTTAACACTTAACTAGCAACCATGCTTGGTGTAAGGGAGCAGCACAAACACACCAGTCTGCAGGATCAGGCACACATCTCGCTGGTGTGCAGCAGGCATTGCCCACGGCACACTTCCCATCTCAGCAGCACTCCCCAGCCTGTTCATAGCCGGTGTCACACTCCTAAACCCTAATCACAACAAGGAACTGTGAAGGTTCACTGCTCAAGTGTTTATGACACACAGCATTGACTTCATACATGTAACACGCAGATGACAACCATACCATGTCATTGCCACTTCTCACTCAACACCGACTTAGCAGAAACTGCTCCTGTACTTGCTCCCTACAACTTCTTAAAAGACAGATGATCATTACTTACAAATGAAGTTGCACTTAACTCTGCTCCACTGCATATGCAATGTTCATTGCCCAAAACAAACGTTTAGCCGTCAAACGCACATTCCCTGTTTCTAAAGAAACCAGGCAGCAAGGTTACCTCCCACTGGATTGGAAAACTTGAATCCCAGAATTACCTTTCACCTGTAACAAAGTGCATTTATGAAACATTTTTAGCTTCTGCCTTATTCTTCCTATATTTCAGTTGACATTTGCTGTTTAGGTTTTGCAGTAGGTTACGAACGAAAAAGCTTTCAATCCAGCTTTGCTAGAAAACAGCTGTAGGTGAAATTCAATGGGTGGGCTTGGACCAGACAGGGATTTAACAGGATCAGCTTCCAGATGTAAGCTTTCATTTGCAGTCATGAATGACAACTGAGCTGGACAGTATTTCTGCAGTTGCCATAGGGAAGCAACTTGCACATACATAGCTTTAAATTTAATACACAACATAGACGATAAGCAATTAAACAGTGCAGCCAGAGAAGGAGTTGTCTTATGAATAAAAAGAAAGGTAAGTTTGAAAAGAAAGACATTTTATGTTAAAGCTGTGTTTTTCCTCTTCTCTGGATGACCTGGATGCTTCGTGCTATTTTAATGCTCAGGGTATTGTTTTCCAAAAGCACTAGAACAAACACCGAAGGACAAAGGTATCATTCTGGAGGGCGAAGCTTTTTTGCTGCGAGGTAGCCCTAAGGTCTTTATTCTGTTGATTCAGTGTCTCCTCTGATCAGGTGAGTGATAGGAAGGGCATCTGTCAGCAGCTCTGCTACTGCATCTGTACTGCCAAAGCAAGGAGGTCACAGCAACTTAATGGCACCCACGGACAGCACAACCAGAACAGGATATACTTTAAAATGAGCTACAACACCTCTCATACCCACTCAAATACACATGGAGTCGGCTTTAGCTTCCTAAATTTTGCTTTTGAAGGAAGACTGGAAGCTGACTTCCCACTGCTTTATTGTTTGCATGACCCAGATTGTGTTTTTAAACACATTTGCTCAGCTGGGCTTTGAATTGGCTTCTTTGGGGAAAAGGAATTATGCAGAGCATTAAGACTGATTATAAGACCGCTCCTTTCATTTCTGAATTCAGACAAGTCCTGCAATGTTAAGAAAAACTGGTCACAAAGATCAAAAGAGAAGGGAAGGCAATTAGCAGATTGTCACTTAACCCTCTTCAAAAGAAACAGTTTTGCAGCTTTTGTTGATAAGAACGAGCTACAGCCACATTTTAAGGGGCTCTTTGCAAACTCCCGTAAATCACAGGGACTTTAAAGCTTGTGAAAGATTCCTGCTTACTTTAAAATCTGAATTTGTGAGAAATATTTGCCTGTTACAGTGAAGCAAAGAAACTCATTATTCTAATTAACAGAGAAAGAAAAAACCAAAGAAAGGACAGTGCAGACTGCATAAAGGTTGGAAAGTTGACACTTCGAGAAAGGACACCTTAGATATTGACTGCTACTTTTCCATCAAGTCCAAGAAAATGGTGAGTCCTATAGCCAAGTCCACCTCCCTTGCAGTCCAGATAAATAATTTACATATTCAAGGTTCCACTTGGACTGAAGCTACAAGTGGTGATAAGTCAGGCAAGAAGAGTTTACCTGATTTTACACATGCTGTAAAGCAGCAAAAGCTCTCCAGTCACTGACAAAGACGAGATCTGCCAAGGCATGCACTGGCTGAACACAGGTATTAGAGAGTGATAAACCAGCAACAGATGTACAACCAGAAACAGTCAATGGAAACTCTTGTTGCATGATGTCAAGCACCACATTGACAAGGCACACTGTGTTGCAGAGCAAATCAAGACACTACTGGGTACCCTACAAGGGGAGACTGCTGTGGGTGCATGAAATAGCACAGACATCAGAGTTACTGCTCAGGTTTTTGCTGAGGCCTCATCAACACCACTGGGTGAATAATGACAACACAGCTAGGAGGTGAAAACTAGGCTGAATTTTGACTTACACTCAAAGGATTCCAGAATATCTGCAGCCAAGCTAAAATACAGCTGATTCTGTAAGACAAGCACACAAACTAAAGCAAAAATGCAGCTACCCTTTACTAGCTAAATGTCTTATCTCCAAGTACACACAAGGAAATCAAATATCTAATTTTCCTTTTGAGGTTTGTCTCAAAAAGGAATTTGTGGATATACTGTATGAAAGAATAATAAAGAAATACATGAAATCACTGCAGTTCCATTATGCAAGAATGGAAAAGGCAACATGGAACACAGATGAAGCTGGCACTTGCTATGTCAGGCACTGAAAAACATTGCATATTACAGAAGACTGTTCTGGATTTAAGTGAAACACAGAACTGTGAAATAGAAAAGCAGACAACAGAACTTATGTTATTGTCTGAGATAGGGAATAGTACTCAATACTGTAAATGTTATCAACACACAGCTATAGTCAATGGACGTCAGCTGGTAACTTCTGGAGTAATGAATGCATTTATAACTAAGCCTCAGAAAAAGCAGATCACAAGGGACATGAGAGATGCACTGCAAGTGTTTCATCCAGGCCTTCTCAAAAAACCCAAACCACGTACTCCAAAAATCCCCTTTGGTGCTTTTTTCCCCACCAATTCCCCATTCAGGGAATGGTACTTCCATATTTATTTGTATAGATTTCTAACGTACCACGAGCAAAGGCAGATTTTTCAGTCAGATCTCTACATTGCAGGAGAGAGCAGCACGTGCTGTGACTCAACAGAAAGCACTGCTGCACCCAAAAGGATCACAGATTTACCATTCTGTCCTCAGACTATCTGTGTAATGCAAAGAGCAGTGTCGGTACCAAACCAGTAGCTCATACAGGACAGACTGCTGTGGGACACACAAGGTGTGAGTGCTGAGTTTTTTCACTATGATTAAGGGAAGACTTGTGAGAATGGAAAAGCAAAAAAAATAAGTAAAACATACCTTTAGGATGCACTTAAGAATGGCCACTAGCCTTTGCACCAAGAGATTTATGTCCAAGGGTGGGAAGTGGCCCAGTCATCCATGTCCAAAGACTGGCTACTGAAGTTGACCCCAGACTAACACAGTGGCTTGAAAAGCCTGCTCCATCCCTTTGAGCCAGTGCTCTCTATTCCCATTCTTCTCCCTAGCATTTCTGTCAAAACAATGATGTACAGATGGCAAAATACTTACACTTTTCTTTTAATGAAGACCTCAAACATGTTCATTTTGGGGAAACAATAAAAAATATCACATAGCTTGTTTCCAACAGGGCTTCTCTCCTCTGGCATACACCACAACTGTGCAAGACATACACAGACATAAACCAAGGACTATTCCCCATTTGGCACTGCAAAGTCCCAACACAAGCACATTATCCCACAGCACTGAAAGCAAGCAGGTGACATTCTGAGTAGTCTGATCATTAAATACTGTACCTGTATCATGGTGAATACCAATAACTCCTTCACCAAACCACCACATGACTGGTAACCTTCATGAATAGCAGTTGCATTGTGTTGCCTTGAAGTGTTAACAGTAACATAGCTGAAATGGCACCTAGAACTGCCAGTTTAGGGAAAAGATGTACAAGACCTGCAGCTCCTAAGTTAAGTGGGTTTCCAGTGATGATCACTATTACTTGGGCAGTTTTGCTATGAAGACCTGTGAAGAGATGATGAATTGGAAGTTGGTTTCAGCTATTTTGAAAGGGGCCATGAGATAAAATGTTTTCTGCTCCACACACACTGCAGGGACATCCACAGAATTGTTGAGAAACCCCATCCAGATACTCTTTGCTCTACCTTAAAGTCCCATCCAGTACAAGTCTCCAGGTGCCTACTCCACTTCCCTACTCCACTCCACATCATTTCAGGCAAGAGTAACTAAGGAGTCACATTATGGCTGATCGCAAAGTCTCCTGGAAGATTTTCAGCCATTTCTCTCAACACCAACTGAAGAAAAAACTGTAACTACCCCCTATAATGATAGGGCAAAGCAGAGCTGATTTGGGGGCTGAAGGATATCCCAAATAACTGGTCAGCCTGAGGAAGTCTCATGCTTTGGCATTTGACACTAAACTACAGTTACAGCACCTCCAAAGCCAGAGTATTTACAGTTTTTGGGCTTGCAATTACTACTCCTTGGAAAAAGCAGTATTCAAGTGGAACCTCTCTTGTCTTCCCTTCTGCCATTATGCCTTCTCTGGTGGAGTGAAATACTCCATCAGAAAACTGTTAGGTAGTACCTGAGAGGAGGAGATGTACCACCAGCAAGCCCTACACTCCCCACAGCACACAAAACTGCCAGGCTGAGAATTTTGAAGAGCAATAGGCAGGTGGTTCAAGAGACACGGAAGAGTTGTGAGAGCAGCCTTCTCACAGTAGGCACCAAATAAATAAAATTTTTTACTGGGCTATTCTTGAGGAAGGGCACTGCCATAGGAAATTCAAATAAATATATTCATGGACAACTGGTCAACATGCAGCTGTTAAAGCAGCCTCAGTTCAGGTGTTATCTTTTCCTTACAGGTGAAGTCAGAGCAACAGTGGGCTTGGAGGCCCACACTAGACCTGCCTAGATATGAAAGCTCAAATAGGCAATGAAAAATTTAGCACCCCACTTATGTTGTAGGACCTGCACACCTACAGGGTCCATATAATTTGCATCTGTTGCTGATAGTGGTCTTTTCAGTTTAGGTATCTAGTTTAAGGATCAGTAGACAATTAACAATTGATAACCAGCTCAAATAGCTCACTTGATATCTCTGTCTGAGGCACACTCCCACACTGTCAGTGTCTCAGTTCACTCAGCTACATGAACAATAACTCCAAATCAAAACAGAGGCTGCTGCACTGACAGTGTCAATAAGAAAACTGCTTCAGTGCTCCCTTCATAAAAATCAAATAAATCAGCATTTCTTTGCTACGTTTCCTTTAACCTTGGATCCTTATAACATTCTCTTCAAAACAAATTATTAGAAGTAGATAATAGTGTGTGCAATGCTTGTGAATTGCTGGTTAAGTGGATTTTAATAATTGAGAAGGGAAAATGTTCTCACCATGCACTAGAACCTTGTCAGGATGAAATGCTGGGAAGCCAAAAATTTCCTTTAGTTTGGTGCTTCATCTCATTTCAGTTGCATGGGAGAGAGTTCTAGCCTTTTGGTTTCTTCTAATTTAATTATTTAAGCTATCTAATAGACTTTTAATTTTTCAAGGGCAATGCACAACATAAGATGCAACCTAGTAGAAAAAAAAAAAAAGAGACAGGTCAGTTGCTACATAAAATACACTGGGCACAAATCCAAAGCCAGCATGTGCATCCATCATGGAGTCACAGTCAGGAAATGGCAGAACGCAGCATGCCAAGCAAGTTGGAGGTCATGGCATCTCCTACATATCCCCTCTTCCTTCCTCCTTGATGGAATCCATGTGCCTCAGTCACTACAAGAATGCAGGTAATGCCTGTAAGCTCAGGATCCTGTTTCTAGAGAAGAGGTTTAAGAACCAGCTCTCTCAAATGAAAATAGCAGATGAATCGGCTCCATTGTATAATTTTCATCTCTTCACCCATCACCATCTAAGCAAATTAAAACACAAGTGATATTTGTGTCAGTGATCATGAACAAGGAAATGCGATTGAAAAATACAACCTGGGCTGATATTTAAAATTCCTCTAAATACATACCCATTTCACATCTCCTATTTGTTCTCCCTTCTACAAGCACACACAATTCCTGCCTTAGGAAACCTTTTGCTTTCATAAAGCAAGGATAACCCCTTTTAGGAAAGAAATTAGAAATAAGTGTTTTGATTAACCAGGCCTTACTGACCTTCCTTCATGAATAAACAATGAGCTTTTGGAGAACTGAGAAACACATTCTACACAATGAATGCATTTCTTTGTTGTCAGACAAAATGCAGTGCAGAACCAAAGCACATTGTTCTAGGCTACTTGCACCTAGCATGGTTTTTAAATTTTGAACTTCTGGAGGGAAGAATTAACCCTCCCAGGCAAAGGAAACACTCATCACGTACAAGCCTCAAACGCTAAACTGAAATAGACTTCATGGAGCACATTTGCCTTGCTGAAGCTCCTGACACAGGCAGAGTTCACCAAAATGGGAAGGCACTCATTTTGGTGTTCCCCTCTTAGCTTTGGAGCTTGAAAGGAAGACTGGGATCCTTTTTGCTTTTCTTGTTTCCCAGCTGAATCAAAGTGGGAAGGCATTAAAACTGTAGTAATTACAGCCAGTCAAATGCTTTAAAAATAAGAAATCATACCATTTTATCCTCTAGAGGCTAACAACTTCTATTAAAATGTTCCTTTCCTGCTTTCATAATATTTTTGGGCAATAATAGATTTCCACCTCACCATCTCTCTGAATATCTATAGAAATGTAAAGTACAGTACAACATCTCAAGTGATATATGACATTTCCAAAAGGTCTACAGAAATTATATTCACAGTTTAGGACCCTGGATAAGAACCAAGCAATGGAGAGTACCAAGAAAATACAAGTGTTGAGGTCACTTCTGTCGTAAATGGATTGTAGGATATTTCCTAATGTAAGTTAATAATGAATTCTTTTTTAAATCCGGAGTCTTCAGAAATATTTGTTGAATCCAACTTTTGACACAGTTACAGACAATATTTTTGATGCAAATATTTCTGTTTCAAACTAGAACCACAGCAGAGAGGTACCACCTGTCTGAAACAGGTAAGCAGGAAAAGGTGCTTTGCCCAAAGTACTGAAAACACGAAGAGCACTCTTCCACATATCAGGTTCCATGGCAACATGCCAGCTGCAACACATGGAGAAACACAGGCTTTCAAGGAGCATTTATTCCCAAAGGAAGCAGTAAGGGTCCCCTCATTGACACCTAGCAGGATATGCAAGAACAGGCTCCAAGGTTAGTAAATAGTACCTGTTTTTACAGCCTCATCCTCTGCTTCCAAGCTTGGCATGTATTTTTGACATGAGACTGAGGTCTTCTCCCTCCTTGTTTTGGGGAGGTTTCATTGAATGGGAGTGGCAGAGGGAAGGAAGGAATACACCACCCTGTTCTACCAGAACCTCCTGTTACTAAGGAGTTACCTTCATCACCTAAGGAGCAGAACCCAAAAATCCCAGTCTATACTTAGGGCTTGGATTACAAGCTTCACTCAGAGGATTAGACAGTATTAGAACTGCATTGGGGAGTATCAGCATGGAACAGCTTCTCACAGAACTCATGTCCTATTTAATTCCTATTACCCAGAGCATAACACATTTTTACTACTAGCAAAGTACTACTGCCATGCCATGCTTCTGAACACTTTTCATAATCACACCATTGGGACAAATACAACCGGGGGGAAAGCCCAACTGATTTAGTATTGGTAAAGTAACTTGATGTGTATTTTCAAACAATGTTGTAAAAAATAGATTCTGCAAGTTACAGGGACCAAGCACAATATTCTGTATATAGCAGTTCTTCAGCTAATAAGCTATTTTTGGCCTATGCTGGTCAATGTTACAATATAGATAAAGGGGGGAACAGAAAACAATCTACTGAAATAAATCAGATTAGAATTACAGACAGCACATATTCTGGTAGGAAAGCCACACATCAAAAAGCCTACATCAGTTACTTCCAAACGATACCAGCTTCTCTGGGGAAACACACAGCTTTCCCTTCCCACTTATCAGGAGGTTATCTCTTTTTCAAGACCATTGACTGTACATGTTTCTTCTTAAGACCTCATTTTTTTCCTTTTACTGACAAGGAGACCTGAACAATAATTCTTGCGTTTTGACCACCGGCTGTTTTTAAGTCCACATTTACAAACAGCATTGGAAAATCCTCTTTAACTACAGTTGCAGGTGATAACTATTCGACTCCCCATCACACAGTGGCATCTCTGTCAGTCAAAGGCTGAGTATTTACAAGTAGAGGTTATGGCTAGAAATTCTGGGCCAGTGTGATGCTGAGCTGGAGTCAATTCCACTATGATACAATGGCATTGTTGACAGAAGACACTTCAATAATTTTACGTGTTGATATAGCTTTTACATGGTCAGTTAGAGACTGAATTACTCTGATTGAATTTGAGTCATAACACATGTGGGCTTTCATTACAGCTCAAGGAATTTATCAATTCAAGATAAAGCCAAAACACCCTAAAACTAAACTTCTGACCAACACCTTGACATCCACTTAGTGTGGCAGACGAAATACTGTGAGACTATTTTTGTTGCCTTAGCTATGCCTTAAAGATAGCATAATTTTATCTATAGCTGCTTGTTTGTAAAAGGATGATGCCAAGAGGATTATGCTTTTACTTACAGAAATATCAACTTTTCATCATAACCACCTTTTTAGTTTCCTTTTCTTTAAGAACCTATGTACCATATTCTATACCATGCACTGTTACCTATAATACTACATGTACATAGAATATTGCCAACACAGCCCCTTGTGAATGACAGCCATTTTCCTATCCAAGGAGCATAAGCAGTCAAAACAACAAGCTGTGTTTTTAACTACATCCCTAACTCCTATTCCCCAGCAACCTCAGTTCCAGCCAAGTTTGGCTGGACCAGACTGGATTTTAGAAATGCCTCTATCGCACATTTTATGTGGAACACTGACAGCACCCCAAGTTCTTTAAGCCTTTAGTTGCTTCTTGCACTGCTAGAAGAGATAATGTACACATAATACAGAACATCTCTTGTTATCTGCCTGCCAGGCCATTGCACATGAAATAGCCAGAAAACCTGAGAGGATGACACTTCTTCCCATTTTCACAGGCCATATAGCTTCCAGCTGGACACTCCCTATAAGGATTGAGGGGTACAGAGACAAAATTTCCATAGCAGTGTTAGCTCTGCAATGACAGCATGTTTTCAGGAGACACAAAGAACTGTATCCGCTATTGTTGTAATGAGAACATTATGATGCAAGACTCCAAAATATGCTACAGAACACCCAAAAAGCTATTAAAAGAGGTATTAAAAGGGGAAAAAAAAAAAACCTTGACATTGATAAAGTGTTCCATATAGTGACAACTTGCTCATACTGTCTCAAGCCTTCAAGTCTTGAAATGTAAAATGTCTGTATAAATAAACTAAGCTTATTTCTCAAATAAGTTTTTCTGTTTAAATCTCAAAAACATACATAAACACTATGGTGAAGAAATGCTTCTGACTATTATACAGTTCAAATTTTACTTATTAATAAGTAATACTGCCCATTTACTTACAGGGAAAACAATTTTGATGTAATTATGTTGAGACTTCCTATGTCCTTAATTCCACATAATTGTGATTAATGCATAATTTATATTTATCAGCAGTAACTGCTGACATAGCTGCATTTATTTATTTCTGCAGCCTTGACCTATCTCAAGAATCTTTTACTGGACACCATGGCAAACTTTATAATTCAAACACGGAAAATCTTGTTTCAGAAAGGCATCCCATTAGCTGGACAGAATAACCTGAGAAGTGCTCAGAGTCACAGAACTGTTTGGGTTGGAAGGGACCTTCAAGATCACCTAGTCCAACCCCCTGCCATGGGCAGGGACACCTTCTACTAGTCCAAGTTGCTCCAAGCCCCGTTCAACCTGGCCTTGAGCTCTTCCAGGGGTGATGCAACCACAGCTCCTCTGGGAAACCTGTCTCATCACCTTCATAGTAGAAATGGTTCTTTCTTATATCCAACCTAAAGCCACCCTCTCTTCAGTTTAAAACCACTGCCCCTTCTCTTATTATTCTGTGCCCTGTAAAGTCTGGTTTGTGTCTCTTGTTTTTTTTTTTAAAAAATCTACTTTACACATGGCAAAGCAGCGATCAGGTCTTGACTTAACTCCAGTACTCTGCCTTAGACCACCTGTTATTTTTCCCAGCAGTACCAGGGACTTGCTCCCCATTCCCACAGCCAGCCTCTATCCGCAGTGGAAGCACTGGCAACACGCTCCCCAGGGAGGAAGCAAGAAGGAAGGATCCCATTTGCATACAAGCAAGTTTTTCTGATTACTAACAAGTTTTCTGAATACCATTAATATAGACCACATAGAAGACCTTGCCAACACATCGTAATTCCCTGGAAGAAAAAAGGCCCAGCTAAAGAAAACAGTGCTGTGAGACCTTGAGGACTGACCTACAGGCTGCTGCAATGCTGTGAGCAACCACGCTACTCAAGCTGCTCAAATTAGGCTCTTCCTGCTGTGACAGCAGTTCCCGGGCCCATGCATGACTGAACTTTCAGAACGGATGTTTTTTGTTGGTTTAATGTGGATCATTGGAAAACAACTAGCACTTAAAGAATGCCATATGCATCACTTTTTCCCTATCCTGCACACGACCAGTTGTGTGTGGGGAAAAGAGTACAGCTATAAATTCCTATCAACTTGACTAACACTTTTTATAGTAACTATACAACAGTAAGAAAAATTTCTGGACCTTAAATTAAGATGAATAGCTCAGGAGTTGACAAAAAAAAAAGGCATCTGTTAATATTCCCATCTAGGATCAGACAGCAATTTCTCACCCACAATATTTCATATATGCCACTTAAGCTCCTTCTCTCCATCTCCCCTAACTAATCAGTAATTAAACACAACACCACACACAAGACACAAACTTCTCCCAGGGGAAGCAAATTGTGAAAAGGTGACTTGTATACAGCCTGTTTTTGTAGGGCCATCATGTAACGTATTGTAAATACATTCCAGAGCTGCAACAAAACTCTGCAAGAATATAACTCTGACCAGCACAGGACACAAGAACTGAAGCCTAATTCAGCCAAATATTTGACTGTCTAATGCTTCAAAACTAGTGGATACTAGGACTATAACTCAATTAGGTATCCTAAAGCTATTTTGGGAGTTCCTGCCCAACTTTCAGACTTCATGGTAGAACAGCAGACAGTTCTTTAGGTTCTGTGCTGCCTGCCAGCCCTACCTGAATAATTTTTATATTTTAGGCCATCTCAAAGTGTAATAACTTTAAGGACTCAGCCATATTATCTGTCTCTCTCAATATTCTTAACTTCTTTGTGACTCTTTGCCTCTTTACTCCTGCTCTACAAGTTCAGTATCAGATCAGAGACTCAGAGCTGCCACATACAGTCTCAGGAGCTGTACTTCAGATTTTGACTGATAGATTGATCTCTGATAGTAACCATCAGGTGTACAATAAATTACTCATTAAAATGTGATCATGCATCTCAGGTGGAATAGCACCTCCGCTCATTCTTTTCTATGCACTAACACAAACACCCCAAGTATTCCCAGCACAGGAAAAAAACTAACAGAAAGCTAAAATACTAGAAACATTTTAGTTTTACCCTGAGTCATCTTTAGAATTATCTTCCTCCTATCTTCTTACCCTCACACTTCAGCCCTCCCCTCTAGGGGAAAAAAAAAAAACAACCACAAAACCAACCAAAAAACTAACAAAAAAACCAAACAAACCCCAAGGAGAAGTTACATTTCCAAATGAAAGCCATGCAGGGCACCATAAGCAAGAAAAATGCCTTGCTATAGCTCTACAGCTCACCTGCCTGAAGCACGGCATCACTAAACCCCACACCTTTGTGCCCCCTGGTGATTATTTAATCTTTTCACATGATCATATAATTTCACTGTAATTAAGCCACATATCTGGCTTCCCTTGTGGAAGAAAACTGCAGGCAAACCTACCCTCCCCTTTAGGAAGAGGCCACCTTTGATCTGCCAAGAGCAGGGAGGCAGCAGGGGTGTTTCCCACCTCCTCAGGTAAAACAAACACCTCTGGAGCACTATCCCTAATGCTCCTGTGGATCTGGAACTCCCATGGCAGATCAGAGGTGGGCCCTGTGCACACAGCTTGCCTGGGGCTAGCAGCATGCCCTCAGTCAGCCCTGGCAGCTCACGTGAATGCATTAACTCCCTAAGCTGCACTTTCCATGCCCTTGAGCCCTGGGATAACACCTCCTGCTCTATACAGACATGAGAGCGGATTACCAGTCCCATTTGTTCACACATAATAAAGTTGGGGTTTTTTTTTCCCAGCCCCACCTCCCCATACCTCTGCAATCAGCCTTGCCCTGGTTTGTGTCTGATAAACAAAGGTAAGATAACGAACAGTGCTCAGTGACAGGTAAAGCCAAGCTTCATGTCACAATACTCTGGCAGGTTGGGGTCACAGGAAGGGTCACCACCTTTTTCAAAACAGACCCTGAGCGTATTCACAGGAGCTAAAACACCCAAATCAGATGGCCTTCCCTGGACAAGGATTGGTAGAAGTTCACTGTCATCTCTGCTTACTTTCTTATTTAATTCGGCATCTTTCTTTTTAATGTTTTTCACACCAAACACAACACCTAGAAAGGATACTTTTCAACAGCTTGGGACTCTCCAGGAGCCCGCTAGCACCTCCCTGGCCACCGTGGGACTTCAGTAGAGGGGACAGATTTAGTCTCCTATTGCTGTTAGAAGGTATGAACAAAGATACGGCTCCTGCAACATGAACACTATTTATTGTTTGCATGGGAACACGACAAAGTGAGAGGTACATTGTTCAGGGAAAAAAAACCAACACCGAAGTATAGGTTTTTCTATTGCAAGTGCCTGTCCCAGTCATCAAATCAATGCTTCTAAACATTTTTAGAACTACATCAAAGAATAACACAAATCCTCAGCAATTAGAGGTATAACAGCAAAAGACTGCAAGCCAAGAGCAAACTTTCCAGCCTAAGTATATGGAAATGACAGGTGATCCTTATTTCCTTCATTTACTTCATAGCCAATCAGAGGGGATCAACATCCCTGATGACACTGTCTGTGTACAATATCTTACTCATCTCAGTTCCTATACCATGTCAGTTCAGTTCTAGCCAATTACACTTAACCAACAGGCCAGAGAGCTTCCTCTGCCCCCCTGCACGAGGTCGAGTCCCACTGAAAAGTAACTCCTTTCAAAAGCAATAATCCCATAAAGATGAACTTCCATCTTAGCTTATATGGATGTAAATCATATTAGAATATCAGCTTCTGTGAAATTTGTGTGTCTGCACAACTTCACAGCTCTTGAGGGCTTGTTCCTTCTCTGACACAACTGGTTACCATGTGTTAGACAAAGGATCATAGATTCAGGAGTCTTCAGGCACATGTACATAATTCTGTGAGAAGTTAACAAGACACACAGCAGGATTTGCAAGGTAACCAGGTCAGACTATCAGTTACTTTGCAGAGAGGAATGGAAGAGAAGCAGAAGCACAGCAGAGCTCTAAGCCCTAACTTAAAACACCAAAAATGTCAAGAACAAGTGAAAGCAACAGTCTTGTATTACCAATTTCTGTTTTTCCATCTTTAAGGCAGATTTCCAGATAGTGGTATCTCAAAAACTCCCAGAACTGCACTGAAAAGGTAGGTCCATACAGCACAAAACTGGACACAGTTTGTTAAGAATGGTATGTGTGAGATAAGACAACATCCCCCAGGGACTTAGTCAGCTGCCTAGAGGCAACACCCATGAAAGCACAGTTCATGAATAGTCAAACTGAGTCTACACCTGGGAAACTGTAGTTTGCTTTGCTTGCTTCCAACAGCTCCAAGTTCTGGGTAGGACAGAGTAACTGCAGGTTAACTGAGCTGTTCAGAGGTTTGTGTTAAGAACAACCATTTCCTAAAAAAAACAGGCTCTGATACTGGATCTGCAGAGGCTTTGAAAGGAAGCAGGATTATTCCAGCAGCAATTCTCAATGTGCCCAGAACATGTTCTGCCTTGCAAAAGCAGGGTCCTACACACTGGGTATTGCACAGTAGTAGTAGCTCAGTAATTATTTTTCTTTTGGGGGGGGATGGGGTGGAAAGAAGCTTTTCCAATATTCAAGGTTACCACCAGATGTACGAAAATGGTAAACTAAGTGTCCTTACACAGTCAAATTGTCTGAGGTGATTAGAAAGTTTAGATTCTCTCTTGCTATCCTAAGACACATTTGAGTGATTTTTAAACAAGACTTTAACCACTTGGACAACTCATCACATCTAAATCTGTTCCCAGACTGGTTCTTTTACTTCTAACTTACTACCCCAAGCTTGCTACTCTTTTAAGAGGCCTACAAGCAAGTTAACAAATTTTTCCCTTAACATATATAATACTTTAATTACAAAGGGACCTGGTCATAAAGAACACACATAAGAAACTGATTTGTTAGGAAGAAATAGGACAGGTTTCTTCTTTTGTTTTCAACTCATCTGACAAATACTTCACACTTAACAGTCATTCTCTTTCACAAATCATCTTTAGTGAACATGTATTTGCTTAGTACATCCAGAGTATTTGGAACTACAGTATGTGTGTATATATATACACACACCTATATAGACAGATAAAATATTAAAGTCAATGTTCTTACATGCTTTTTCCTACTACAGAGTTAAAAAGAGTTAATGTAAGGCCAGAGACAGCATTGTAAAATCACACAGCATAAGCCTAAAGAAATCAAGATTTTAAAGACTATTTAACACCTCTCCCTCTGATACTGTGCTACTAAGAATCAACTCTTCATTTATGCATAGACCAATGTACTTGTATTCTTGTGTGGGCTGAACACCAAAGTCAAGTCAGGTAGGCAGTACTAAATATGTTGAAAGAATTTACTGTATTAAAAAAAAGGCACTACAAACTTTATGACTCAAGTTCTGCTGTCATAAAATCTCTTGATAAATACAATTCCCTATAGTGTAGTTAACAAACCATCACTATCAAGGCACCCAGTGGTTGAAGTTGTTTGACTTTGACCCCTATTACTTACCTCAGCTTACGCTGGAATCTCTCTCTGGTGAGCCCTGAAAAACAATCTATAAAAACGTCAAGTACTTAATGTTTTGAATGCTCATCCTCCCACTATGTGTACCTTTCAAACTGAACAAATGGACAAAGTTGCTAAATATCTCATCTGTATTTATATGCATTTGAAAGTCTTCAGGACTGCTAGTTCACAGCTGAATGAGATCTCATTAATAGTTTCCCAATTTCTTAAAAAAGGGAAAAGCCTTTTGCCCCCATAATATTGCAATGAGATAGAGATCATATATTGCACTTCTTTCTGAAGAAGGATCAAAGCACCATCAGTTTGAGGTCTCTGTGAATGTGAAGCACTTGCTGGAGAGCATGAGCAAACTCTTGGGCTGCCAAGTTTGTAACAGACACACCTACCACAGAAGAAGCAAGGTGAGCATGAAATCACAAAACAAGGCACCCGAGGCAGCAGTACCACAAAACTCCTTATAGAGATAACTGCCCTAAGGAAAAATAAACAATAACCTTCATTATTTACACAAGTAGCCTGGCTAAGAAGTGCTTTCTGGGGTCTTGCTAATAAGAACAATAATACATATTAATAATACAAAATATGGATTATTTTCTATGTTCGTAAATATACTTTCAGTTTTAGTCTTGACTTAATAACCTGTCATTGACCAGGTATAAACACCACATACTGCTCTCTAGAGCAATAGCTAGGTTAAACTCAAGGATTCTCCAAGTCCTGCTTAGGAGAAGCAGTACTGTGTCAATAGCAAGTGGGCTTTTAATGGCTCATGTGACTGGTTAATGAGTGACCTTACAATACAACTGCTGTTTGGAAAACCTTGAGAAGTGTTATTTCCTGGTATCTAGTAAGGAGTGCACAGTGTTTAACAACATAGCAAAGTCAGACACAAAAAACCCAGATACAACAAAAGCCTTTTAAACTAGTGTAAAAATCCCATTAAGTAGAAAAAAGTATAAGATGGGTGGGGTTTTAGATTTCAATTGCACATTAGATTATTAAATTCTTATGATTACTCTTGAGAGGCCTAGACAATGCATAAAATTCAAGTTAAAAGGAAAAACAGTTAGAATTCTCATGGTAAGTCAATGAAGGAGAGATTGCAGAGCTCCATAAACAGAAGTTAGTTGCATTGCCCTGACAACACTCTTCATTAAAAGAGTAAGTTCATTTTCTCATCTGATAAGCATTATAAAAGAAGCATTTATCCAAAAGTATACCAAGTAACTGACTTAGAGATTCATCAAGGTGAGATAACTAGACATTCCTAGCCCTAGTACTATTTTAACTATGGGTAATGGCTAAGTCACACTTCCCCACAGTAATGCATCGGTTTAGTAGACTCATGTCAGAGAGTCAGAGCTTAAGCCTTTAAAGCAGAACTAATTTGATCAGGCAGTGTCCCAGTTCAGGAATCCTTAACATCATCACAGAAGGGCTGAGGTTGGAAGGGACCTCTGGGAATTACATTCTGAGGCCTTTTGAGCAGAGTACTGTGGTGCTGTCCCAAGCTCACTCTCAGATCTGACTCCGACTTCAGTCTCTCTGATCAGCCTCTCAATCACCCTCACCGTGAAAAGTTCAGAAGGAACCTCCATGTTTTGTGCCCGCTGCCTCTGGTCCTGGGCAGCACAGGAGAGAGCCTGGCTCTGTCTCCTCTGCACTCTCCCTGCGAGTATTTTTGTGTGGATGAGATCCCCTCCGAGCCTTCTCTCCTCCAAGCTGAACAGCCACAGTGGCCTCAGCCTTTCCTTACAGATCAGTTGGTGCAGTTCCTTAAACATCTGGCTGGCCCTTCACTGCCAGCTCTCCAGCATGCCCACATCCCTCCTGCGCAGGGGAGCCCACAACTGGACACAGTACCCCAGGTGTGGCCTCACCAGTGCTTTGGAAGGAGCTGCTACAAGGTCAGTAGTGACTCTGTACCACAAGTGAGTAAAACAAAGTCAACTTTTCTTGGAGCATTCCAGCACAGAAGGTGTTCCCTAATACCACATATTACCATTGTCTGACATGGCTTTGAAGACATTTGACCACATTCCTGATCCAGCTTTTCAATACGCTTAAAACAAATCATTCCTTAACTGTATAGTTCCACAGAGAAAGTCCAAGACATAACCTTATGATATTAAATTTCCTTCTAATAAACTAACTTCTAAATCCCTGGATTCTCAGCTTTGATCACCTTACATTTAAAAAAAAAAAATCCATTTTAGTGAAAATATGAAGTAGTTGCATATCTAGTACCATCTTCTAATGTTGAAAGCAGATCTCCAAAATGTCAGTTCAATACAACTTAGACAGCCCTGGATTGTCTGGGGATCACTTCTTCCTGTCACATGCTAAGGAGAATCACTGTTCAATACACAGATGAAGATACCATTTCTACTTTTGAATTGAACCCATGGGATTTTTCTCCTCAATAGTTTTTCTGAATGACAGAGCCAAATTAATGCCACTCCTTCCCCAGTCCTGCTAAGGAGAACATCTGAAATTATTCATGATCTTTTATGCCTCAAAGACAGCCAGAAAAAACTTAATGACAAAATAGATGGGTTTATGTTAATCTCTGAGGCACCAACTTGAGACAGTAAGAGATCAAGTAACCCAAGCGAGTCACAAAAATTTGTTAAAGAAAAACCAGAAATGCATCTGAGTTCTAACCTGGAGCCTTTTGAAATGCAGCTACAGATTTGTTGACTTTACTAACCATTTATGTACACAAAAGCAATGTACTTGATGTACACAGAATGAGCAATTGAGATACACATGTTAATGTAGCTTCTAACAGAAATATATTAAGACTTCACTAGGTTATGATGGCATTGCGGTAACACTTGGGGAAGGGGGATAAGAAAGCACAGTCCTTTTGTGAAATTATCTCAAAAATATACTGCTGGAATGTTTCTAAAATTATTTCATTGACTACAGTTGTGCAGAGAGGAGAACCAAAATGCCAACATCAAATCAGTAAGGCTAATTCAGCTTTGTGAATAAGGTAGTTATGACACAGGATTTCAGTTTCACTTGACAAATCCCAATACACAGCATGTACTTCTCTTAGCAAACACTGCAATGACTAAGCAAAGGGCACCCTGTTGGGAAGACAGTGTCTGAATTATCACATTACTCTAATTACCTTGACTTACTCATTGTTAGGATCACTTTTCTGTTGTGGAAACTTCAGGAAGCCTCAAGCTTGTCAGACTTTAATAAGTGTGTGAGGACTAAGTCAATATATGATTAAAGCTTGAAGTCTAATTCTTTTTAAAACATCATTGCTAGCAAAGCAGAACATCAGCGGATGCATGTCCACTACAAATATGTAGTGCTAGGGATTCTCACACATTAGTCTCATGTGTATTTCTTATGAATCAAAACACCTGGCCCTACAGATTTTCTGTAGGATTCCGACAAACCACCATTTTCAGATTTCTCCTAAGTCAGTTAAGAGTAAAAAAAAATTCAAGACTAAATGCTACAATAATCCCAATGACTAACATCTTGGTTCCTTCATCTGTAACCTGGTAACTTCAATGATGTGCTCACCTACTGTTTTACTTGTATTTACAGAACCACAGTCACTCAGCTGTTTCATGCTCTTGTGGCAAGGCAGAACAGCACTTTACCTGTCTTCTCTACCTGATTAAGGTGAATCTTGGGCAATTTTTGTTCACAAGAACAAAAGATAACAGAGAATGGGCTGATTTATCCTGATCTTAACATCAGCTACACCTCTGGAACTCCATTGGATGTAAAATGCTGTTAGGGACACCACATTTCCCAATTGGATTTAAAGTGACCCTTCCCCCAACAGTTTGTTCTGTAGGGTTTTCTTATATACCTGTGTTCAACATAAAACATGTTTTGAGACACATTCACTTATTAACAGTAAGACAGGACTTAATGCTCACTCCTACTCATCCCAGGACAAGCCTCAGCATGCAGCAGAGATTCACTGAGCGTTCACAGCCATTGAACATACAGGAAGATGCCAGGCTTATGTACCAAGCAGCACAGCCAAGACTTAAGAGTTTGACCTAATAAACATATTGAAATGAAGTCCAAGGGTAATTTATCCAAACCAAAGTTCAAGTTGTACAATAGGAAAACAGTGCACTCATGTTCTGAGCCCAAACTTATATAGTGCTCTTCTGATATACTGCTTTTGGAACACTCTGCTTCACCAGAGGTCCCCAGTTCACTGCTTGTATCTTTTCAAGATGCACCTCGAAAGACAGAGCAGCCAGCTTGCTGTGGCAAGGAAGAAGTTAGTCTTTCCAGAAACAATGTAACAGGAAATAGATGGGAAATTAAAAAAATACATAACTTCCTATAGATTCCTTTTATTAAGGTGATGAGTCATGATGGTCTGTAGCACTTTTATTTTCTTTTTGATGCAGTATCTGTAGCACCACCTGAGAAAACCTTTCCAGGAAACAATGAAGTTATATACATATTAAACTTGTTTCCTCCTACTACTCATGCAAATTAAAAATAGTGAACATTAGACCTGTGCTCTCCAAGTATTCACAAACCATTTGTCACACATACAAGTGGCTTCCAAAGCATACTTGTGAATTCAGTGGTCCACACTTAGGCCAAGGCTAATGTCTCTTAACCTGATAATGCTTGAGCTGGATGTGCATTTAGCAGAGGCACTGACATCTGCAGACCTGTCTGGGGCAGAATCCAGCCCAGCCACTGATCAGGATGGCACTGATTGCCAAGGCAAATACCAGGCTGTGACACAATCCAGTCACTTGGCCTAAGAGGAAGCACATCAAGCAGGGTAAGAGCTGTGCTTAGCACACATTTGTTGTTACATCATTAATTAGATGGAAATACTTGTTCAGATCTTCTTCAGGATTCAGAGTTAGTTTCCCTATACAGACAACTGGCCCACTAGGTGACTTGGAGTGTTATTTAAAACCCAGAGAAAGTTTTGTGGTACTCAGTGCCTGATGACCTTGGATATTGTACAGGGAATCTGAATGCTCAGCATGGCTTACAGCACATGAGCTTGTTACTGTAGGATTCCTTACAGAGTACCACATATCAACCCTTTCCTTGCCCTGCAGAGTCCAAGAGGTAATATTTAAAACAATGGATTACAGCAGGAAGTTCACCCCTCTGCAGAGCCAGTCAAGCCTGTATTCAACACTCACTGAAGTCCTTGAGGTATCACACTACAAAAGTCACTATTAATTTCATGCTTTTGTATTTAAATTCTCATCCTAATTACACTCAAAATGTTTCAGAATTAAGGGGAGAAAGACTGAGCATTTAGGTCCAGCTCCATCTCTCAGATAAGACTACTTTAATATATGCATACTTACATATAAAATACAGTTATAATTTGAAACTGACAGTAATCATAACTCAAACAAGTTAAAACCGAGCCAATAGCAAGATGGGTTGAGCTGGAAGAGTAAAGACAAGACAGATCAAGTAAAAAGCAAAAAAAAAAATCCTGAGTATAACAGAAAGAGGAATTGCATAGGAATGGAAAAAAAAATCACAATGACTAGCATTTGAGAGTTCTGCTTAAGGAGTTCCTACAAACACATTTCAGTGTTTCCCCCACAGCTCATCTGCCTTGAAGAACAGATGACCATATTTTTCTCATTTATCCCAACATATTACCAACATTCTGACTAAAGTGATTCTGAAAAAAACTCAAGTTGCTTAAGTGCATATAGGTGTATAAACTTTTACAAGCATCTCATGCCAAAGACATAGTGAATATGGAACTAAAACTTATCTAAACAATTGCACACTGAAAATAACATCATCCATTAATCCACTTTACTGTTCTGTTCCCAAAAATCACAAGGAAACAAGAGCTTCCCCCAAAAACTTATCCTGCTCCAAATCCTAAGGCTGAACCTAATAAAATTGCTAAATTAACTTTTGTATTCTGTATAACAATTGCCATGCACTTGTGAGGCACAGCCTCAGACAGCTAATAGGCTCTTCAGAGCAAGATATGCACATACGTGTCCCAAGAGTTGTGTCAAGCCAAGATTTTCACAATAAATTAAGATAAATCATCACAGCAACAGAACTACTAAGGGAGGCAAGGCTGGTAGGGACAGGTAGTCTTCTATTATGCAAACCCTTGGGCACGCAAATCACAGAAGGCTCAGTAAAAGGTCACTTTTGCAAACTCACATGAACTGTAAAATACCAGAATAAGGTGAGTGAGCATGCAAAAATCTCTTGCCTAATGTGAAGCTTTATAATTGGGCCACACATGAATTCTGCCCTGCGTGTAAAGAGGAACACTGATGTCCCATCATTGTTACAATAAATCTCCAGACTCCTACATGTAAATGTCCTGCAAGCTGCCAAGTGAAGCAATTTGCATCCCATGACACACATGCAAGATCTCATCTATCTGATAAGGCTTTAGATACAGAAGCAGAAACTCAAACTGCTTCAGGATCTTACTACTGAAAAAGTACTTTTGCTCCCCTATAATTTCCTTCAACATGAACCCTGCCTTCTTGTTTGGCACATGGGTATTTTCAGTGAATTATACCACAGATAATCCCAAGGTATTTCTGGAGGTTCATCCATTTTTTAATGGAGATGTGTAGATACAATGCATAACTATTCTCTCTTTGAAATACCAATAGTGTTCCTTTTATGTTAGTCTGAACAAAAGCACCAGTAGAAACATTTGGGAAGACCTTTGCCAATAATCTTGGTCTTCTACAGGCTATCAGCACACAT
Organism: Acropternis orthonyx; assembly: GCA_035583155.1. Classification (NCBI taxonomy): domain Eukaryota; kingdom Metazoa; phylum Chordata; class Aves; order Passeriformes; family Rhinocryptidae; genus Acropternis; species Acropternis orthonyx. The sequence continues at coordinate 2,766,331 of JAWWEU010000125.1, forward strand.
AGTCACATCTGTGGACAGTTAGCATTTGTTAGCCTGGCTGCATTAGAGCAGAACAGGACTCTTGGGAATGTGTCACATTCTTCCCTTCTAAAGGAAGATGAGCAGCATTACAGAAAATAAAGTCAAACTCAAGTTGACAAGCATTACACAAAAGAATCCAAGAAAGAGCAAGCAAAAAGGCACACCAATAAGAGTATGATTGGGAAATTCAGTTATTCATCAACCACCACGCTATGGCACAAGCCCCAGCTGGGTATTGCAAACACCACATGATGAGATGACAATCAGCTCAGACTAAACAAGAAATTGCACAGAATTAATTGACTGACTTGCAAACATACAGAACCCAAGACAGCAACAGTGATTACTCCACCTCCACCTTGTTGACACACAAGACTTCGGGTAAATTACTGCCTCTTATTTAGTCTTTAACCTGGTCAGAATCTGAACTATATGAAATGTTAGCTCGAACAAGTCATGCTGCTTTACAAAGCAGGCTTTTCCCCCTCCATGTTGTTTTTTATTTGTTTTAGTTGATCAATATTTTGGGGGGTATGGTTTGGGTTGAATTGGTTGGTTTCATAGGACTTTTGTATTTTTAGTGTTGGGTTTTTGGTGGAAGGTTTTTGTGTGTGGTGTACAAAGAGCAGAACACCTGTACAATGCCAGGAGGGTTCCTTGATTTTCAGGGCTAACCTGCTTTGCCAGCACCAGATGTTCTCAAACTTGACCTGGTAAATATAACCTGTCTACAATAGGAAGTTCAGAGCATTAACTGTCACTTCCCATCTCATATAGCTAGTATGTACATTAATATGCTATCTCATCTTCCAACCTTTATCAATCATTCTTACCAATCACACAACTACTTACTGAACACTCCATCTACTAGGATGTTAGCAATTTGGAAAAGGAGTCCATAATTTTTATTTTGGCAAATAATTACATTTGATTTGCAAGGTTCCTGCCTCAATGTCATAAGTATGATCCTTTTCCACAATGAGTTTTCCTTACTGTTCTCCCTGCCTTTTTTCATCAGAGCTACACCAGAAGTGAAAAGCTCTAATACCCTTGTTGTGAGTCCATCATGATGCTGTTGTCAGTCCATAGCTGCAAGTGCCAAAAGCTCTGCACTAGACAGAGCCTACATGTCTCCAGACTCATAATGAAACTCTCTCCTTTCCATGGCTATCAAAAGATCTGTTAGGCTGGAGCCATACTGCCATGAACACATCTTGTCTGCTAACACTGCTGTAAAGCTTGCCCAGAGCTGTAAGGAGACTCCACAGCAGGGTTTTGAAGCTAGTATCAGATGACAACATAAATGTCATATGTATGGTAAGAGTTGCTGGGGATGCTTAGAGATGTTGAGAAGGTTTAATGAAAAATACATTTTCACTGAAAAAGATGTAAATTAATTTTAAACAAACTACTTTATGATAACATAACGATATTTTTTTATTTCTTTTGAAACCTAGACCGAATGGAAATTTATCTGACTGGCAGAGGGCAAACTGAGCACAGATTTTCCTTCACCCTTATGCCTGCAGTGTGGGACCAGAGGGCTTACAGGCTCCACCCATGGTAAGGAGACTTGGAAATCCTAATCCAAGAGCCAATGTCTGTTTTCAAACACATTCCTTATTAAAATCCCCTACTAGAGAAAAAAACCTGTTCATCAATATGCCAAAGTCACTTAAAATTTCCCTTTCCTGCCCTTTGAAAGTTTAGAGACCTAGCAAGACACACAAAATAATTTTAAAAGGGAGCCAGTTATTATACAAGATTTGTTTGAAGCACCAGTAACACTGGTCATATTGAGTTGTGTGAGGCACCACAACCAGTCACATGGCAAACAAAATATAGGAGTATTACTAACTGCACATATTTCCAGCTAAGCAGAAGACTGTCCCAGCTCTCATCACTGACACTCAAGGAACAGAATGCTTTCTTAGTGTTTGCTCAACTCCACATACATAGTTTGACCCACACAAGTTAAAATGATACACCCGAAGTCACAGGTAACAAATTTCATTTTACTATGCAACTTGAAAACACCTCAGCAACTCCTATCTACAATTCACAACACAATCACTACATTAATCATCACACTTGCACAGTGTTGCACAGGTGCCTTGAGGTTTGTGTGATAATTCACACCTAGTTATCATTTGGAATCAAGTTTGAGGATTATCTCTAATTAACAATTACAGCACATCAGGGGTTGCAAAAGAATTAGAGTAATTATCAGTATCATGTCCTTACACATTACATAATGAAGACAGTTTAATTATCTGCTTTGCTTGACCTTAACCTTACTGATTCAAGCACCTTTTGCCTCTGTCCCATCTGCACTGGAAAGAAAGGGGGGATCCTCTCTAATGGCTAAGCCCAGAATTAGGATCTAGTGCTAGCTCTTAGTTTCATTCTGTCAGGATACACTCTTACAACTTAAAACAATATTTATGAGAGTTTTATTCCAGACCAGACAAACTCCCCTGTTGGTATTGTTTCTATTGCCGTGCAGTTTTGAGACAAGTAACTGCACACTCCTCAGGCTGCAGGAGGTACCTACAGTTGTCTTACACACTACTTCTCACCTGCACCTGGAAGATACGTGCCAACAGAGTTTTATGGCAGAACTCCATGAAGCCTTTATGCTGACAATGAACCCCGTCTCTACACTAACACACACATAACTCTCTAACCAACAGCTCTGGTATCTAAGCATGAAACTGAGGAGTGCTTTGGTTCCCTAAATTTTAGATGTACTGTGTGCATGAGAACTAAGAACACAGCAACACATTGCTCTTTCTTTTTTGATTCTCTTTGTTTCTTTACCAGACACCTAGTATCAGTTGGTTCAAAACTGAATGCAGGTTAGGCTGAAAATATTTCTAGAATCAACAACATTAAAGCTACTATATTTTTCTTGGTAATTATGTGTCATTTTTATGGGTCAAAAACAAGACAGGATTTCAAACCTCTTTCTATTTAAAGATGCTCAAACTAATTTTTCTCTCCAAATGCTAAAAACAAGCAAACAAAAAAAGAAATCAGATTAGACCATGGTATGGAACAGGCCCGTAATGATTTACCTGTTAAGATGTTGCCGTTACATATTTGCCTAGTTACTGATCATCAGTAAACACTTTGCTTGATAGTTTTAAGGAAACTGAAAGACGCCTCTGGTGCTCTGTAATATAGTGACAATAACGAAGGAAGATAGTGCTATTCTGGGAGGGAGATACTCTCAAAGACCCATTAGTCACAGCAAGTGTTTGATGCAGGCAAGACAGCAAGGTGTGACACCATCTGCTCATCACTGCTGTTGTCAGTGATAACGGAACTGGGTTCTTCACAAACACTTCTGTCTTGTTACAAGAACACTTTTTTGTTTGTTTTGTTTTTAAGTAGTTAAAACACAATATTGCTCATTTCACTGTGCTACATGTATTTATACTTCGTTCAGTGACCAGAACAGATCAATGATTGGCTCAGACGATGACATCCATCCTGTTCAATCCAGGCTGTCATTTGGTGGCATTAAAGCAACTACTGCCAACCTTGTCACCAACACATGCACATCACTTAACCAATTCTTCAACTGCAGCCTTGAATTCTCAATGGATTCTCCACACATAACCACTGTTGTATTCAGCTACTTTTCATTCACTGACTTCACATCCATATTCTCCATGATTTATCATTCACATAGTTTTTCTTTCTGGCTCTTGGTCATTTCCATCCCTCTATTATATGGCACTTGCTGCTTTTACAATAGGTGGCAGAAGCTGTCTCTGTCTCCCCCCAACTGCCATCCTTGCCCTTATCTCACATCCTGCTCAACTGTGCACTCATTGTTCCTTGAAATCCACCCTTTTGCAATGTATCTTTTTGCTGCGGAGATCACAATATCCTTCTATATTACTTAGTACTTTGTTGTATCCCCTTGGAAAACCCCTAACAGCTGGCAGAACAGCAGCTCTCCTCCATCTAGCCCTACTGCATACTCCTCTGCCCCTAGAGCAGAGCATGGTGCAATATGACCTGTTTATCTAACACAGCAATTACGTTTGATAACTGTTTGATTACCATTGATAACTTCTTGGTCATCATTCCATTTGACTTAAGTTTCTGGCAAAAGAAAAAACAAAAAAAACATATAGGTGGGATGCAGCCAATTAGCTTCCAAATGGGAACTAGGCTGGGGAGGAATCTGCTAAAACTGAGGCTCAAGAGCATTTTTCCAAAGGAGAAGCAGGTGACAGATTTACCACAGAAAGCAGCACTGAAAAAGGAACAGAACCTAATACTACATTTGCTGGAGAGCTTTTACCACTAGATGGTGCTTTCCAAGAGAATGAAACAGCAACGGTAAAAGCCAGCAAGGTCAACATGCCAAAAGGGAGAGAAATGCAGAACAAATCAAACTAGCATCATATCTTTACACTACTGAACTCACAATTTAGACCATGTTGGATTCTCCAACAGAGAAAAGGCACCTTAACATGCCCTGTCATCACAACAGGAACATGACACACAGTGACGTATTAATACATATTCCTAGCTCTTAATTGCTTCCAGCAAACAATACTAGGGCATGGAGAGAAGAAAATAGACTAATGCAGCCTCTGGGCAAGCAGATGTCATTTTGAGAACATAGATGAATTATACTGGAAGTGACCTAAAGGCATCTCTGTTACCACCTGTCATAGTCCCTCCAAGTATAACACTGGATCGCTAGGCTCAGTGGCCTGGGAAAAAAAAAAAAAAGAAGTTGGTGCTTGTCCTTGTGAACAAGCATGAATTCAGAGAGCTTTGCTGGTTATTTTCAACATTTAGAACCTTGTTAAACGAATAGTATGAAAAGCTTAGCAACTGCCTTTGAAGGATGTTGCAGGACATTTTAAAACACACATAACATTGCTGTACAGACACACAACTCATCTGGCTGGAGGCTTCAAGATGTGTTGTTTTGCCTCACGCTCTAATCAGGTAATGAATAGAACATGGCACAGAACAAATGTATACATTTTAATTTCAGTCTTTGCACTGTTTTATTGTTTGTTTAAGCCTGCCCAACTGAGACTCCTTGCACTATACGCCCCTGGTTGCATTCCACTGGAAACAAAGGCATATTTCAGGGAAGTACCTCTCACAAAGAGGTATTGATGAACCAGAAATCAGAGTCTTGACAAATGACCATTTTTCTATAAACACAGCTCTATTGTTTCATCTTTTCTTCTAGCAGGGAAGAAATATTTCATTATTCAAAGCAGTGGCTGAAAAAGCAAACGACTCCTCCCCTTTCTACCAATAATCTTCCACTCTAGAAAAACCCAACTTCATGGTTTTCACAGTCCCTATCCTGCAATATTTCTCTTCATTTTTCAGTCTTACCTTGTCCACAAATACATTACTGTGGAGTTAAAAAGAGAAATCCTAAGCCTATTAAAGTGCATACAGCAATTTCTGTGATCACTTGCCCACCACAGAGTAATTCTACTTGGTGCTTTGCATGTGCACCATCTATACTTAACTCATAGTCCCACTACTACCAAGATCATTTTCACTACTCCTGTCTCTTGTTCTACTGTCCTTCAAACTGTCTCCTCTGCAGTGAGTTCCTTCCCAAGCAAGTGTTCTCAGCTATTTCACTGATAAAAAAAAAACAAAGGGAACAACCAATTCTGTCTACCCTCCAGCCTTTGCAGATTTCAAGATGTGGTCTGACTCAGGAACACGAATTTCAATTTGGCCTCCAAACATTGTGCTTCTCACAATCACAGTTTCTGTTCCACATAATCCCCACTGCACCCAGATTAGTAAAAGACACCCAGATTTGAGTACATGCCAAGGGATATTTGCATGCTATCACCCAAAATGCACACTCTGGCCAAGACAGAAAGGGTAGAGCTGAATAGCTTTCTCCAGTGTCCTTAAGTCAAGAGCAAGCTGAGGGCAGATCTGATAGCTATATCCAGGAATCCAGTGGGATTGCATAGAGGAAGTGCAAAGATCTTTCAGAAAGTGCACAGTGATAGTCTGAAAGGCAATAGTCACAAAGGCCAAGACAGGAAGAGCTGATTACATACTTCAAAAAAACCATTACCACCTCATGGCTGTGGAATTGACATCCTCAGCAATGTCCCAAACTCAAGTGGCCAGGCCCTAAGCAACCAAAACCAATATGGGTGGTTCTGGGCAGGGGTGGGATTAGACCTCTAGATGTATATTCCAATCTCAATTATTTCAAGATTCCTGTGCTCAAAGATCTGTTACTGGCACTGAATCTCCAGAATTGTGTCCTGAAACAGCTACAGGGCAACATTAAGCAGCAGACCCCTCTTCTGCAGAATAACATTTCACTTAGGGTCCCAAATACCCCAAGGGAGATATGACCCTTCTGTAATAGATTTTGGTACACTTCTCCACTCACAGCACACAAAAACCTCAGTCAATAATCAGTTACTAAGTCTCAGTTGATAACCACACATAGGAGAAAAAAAAAAAAACCAAACAAAAAACCAACTGCAAAGACTAAGCACAGAAAAAGGGGAAATTACATTAAGTTCCAATTGACCAAGCTTTGCTATGCCCTACCAACAAAAGAACCAACCACCAAAAATCATTGGTAAAGCTATTTTGTAGGAAGAGAGACTAACATTAAACAGGTTTTTCTTTCCTAAACACACTTTTGATTGGCTGGAGTTCAGTCATTACTCCTAGAGCAACAGGATAATGGGACAAATCCCAGTGTAACAGGTCAATGCTCCAAATACTCCAATGCCCTCCCATATATTTAAGACAGTCTGGATATGGAAGTAAAATGACCCAACTTCCCTAAGCAAAACATTCCATATATTATTCAAGGTTCCCAAGAGGGCTTTACTATCAGTGTACTCAGCAAGAGACACTTAAAGGCTTCAATTACATCACTGAAGATTTCCTAAAGGACAAGGTCCCACAGGAAATCATTTATATGAGGAGGCTAACACAGGAAATGGGTAATTACAAGATAACAGCAACACAGGACTGCAGAGATGCAAGATTTCTGTACTAAGAAATAGTGTCTGCTCTCCCTTACATCATAAGTTTGGGTCAACATATCAGTCTGCAATTATGCTATTCCTCTCCAATTTTGGCTTTCCTAGGAGATCATCAGCACATATGGGTATACATAGATATCCATAGATACAAGATGCCAGCTAATTAATTCCATACCCAGACAACTCAATTTGAGAAGGAATTAATGAAAAGACAACTCAATGAAAATAAACAGAAGATGAATACAAGGCAAATTTCCCCTTTTAGAAGAAGAACAGAAGAAAACATTCCTGGAAAATAAAAAGACAAAGTGCTTATTTCAAAAACAGAAATAACTAACACTCTGTATTATTAAAAGTGTTTTATTGTCTGCAGTTGTTAAAAACCGATTTCCTAGGGTTAGTTTGTATGGACTATCAGCACTGTGACTCATACATTCTACTTGTTTACAAATATTTTTCCTTATTCCATTTAATGCCCTTGTTTTAATGCAATCTTTCACCATTATGCTGTTCAAAATTATTTAATGCATTGAATAATGTTGATCTAAGTTCAAAGGTGAATACATGGGAAATCCATTGAAAACTCAAATATATATATATATGGTAACTCATTTGAGACCTTTGACTTGAAAGAAGCAAGTATGTCATTGGGGTACATGATACAGAAAACAAATATGTATACTTTTTAGGTATCTAATTAAAAACTTCAATTATCTTTATCACTTGTCAGAGCTCTACTTTGTTAGGGCTATTCCTTTCTCCAGTTTTGAGAGAATTGCAAATGGATTCTTGGAAGTTTCTCTCCCATCCTTCCCTTCATATTTAGTTCATGTTCTAAATAAAAGAGCAGAAGGCTACACTTAAATATAACAAGATAGTTGGGAGTGAAAGGGACTTACAATTTTTTTTTTTTTCAAAGCACATCACCTGCCCCAAATGATTCTTTCTGTATACACAGGGGTCCAAGCTTTCTGTTGCCTTAAGGCCAGGGACAGCATGAAATAGTTGCAAGCAACACAGAGAAAGACTTCACACTTTTGCAAACTGGACCAGATACACTCCTAAAAACAGACAAACCAGTATGGAAAGAATATTTGAATAATTATGCACTGTATTTGTAAGAAACTGTAAAGCCACCAGTACAGAAGGGACAAGGTAAAATTAGACAGCAGGTATTCCAAAAGGGGTAGCTATAAAAATAGGACACTAGCCTCAGCTGCAAAAGGCTTGGTCTCTCTTAAACAGATTTTGATGGTGGAATTGCAGAGCAGGGATGCATATTTTAGATCTGAGAGGAAGAAATTACATCTAATTGGAAAAAAAGCCTCTGCAGCATTCAGGAGAATGCTTGATATTAACACTTTTATTACCAGGGCTGCTTAAAATCAATGAAGAGAGGAAAACAGCTCATAAGATATACAGGAATGCATAAAGATGAAACAGGGATAAGGAAATTCTTGTGAATATGCCTATTATGACAAAACAGAACAACTTCCTGAAAAGACTGCTTCTCCAACTGAAGCACAAATATGTGCTCTAGTATTTAAAGGAGTGGATAGCAGTGATTTCAGCATGACATTCTGAAAGAATATCATAATGTTTGCAAAATGAAACAGACATGCAAGTGAGGAACTCATTTGGAAAATCCGGCACAAGGATGTGGTGGTGGCCACTCAAACACTGGGAAACAACTTGGCATGTGGTAGGTACACAGAGTGATTTTGGCATGCTTCCCATCACACCCAACACAGGAGTTATAACAAGGTGAACCAGCATTGCTAGTGAAGGCCCACAACTGTTGCAGTAAGTTCAGTACTAGAAATTACTGGCTTCCCAAAGCACTGTGAGATCTGCTCATAGCACTTGAAACACCATGTTCCCTCCACGCTCTGTGGACTCACATCAGCGTCCATGCTTTATTTCCTTTGCAGTTTCCATTAATCATGCTGTTGGGTTACTTTGTTTTATATCATTTGGTGGAAGTCACTGTCCCCTACCTGTCCAGCTTGGCATACAAATAAATACATATTGAAGAGTCACCTGGCACTGGAGCTTGAACTCAGGATCTTTGCCCTGTAACCCTGGCAAGCATCTTAACAACGAGGCTGTTCTGTTTTTTAATCTCAACTTCTTATAAATCTGTAAACACTAATTCAAGATTGAAAGGGAATTTCTGGGTTGGAACTATTATCCTACTACTGCACGAACTCAGTGCTACCATGTCTTTCATAGACTTATCAAGCTCATCTTAAAACAAGAGTACTCTTACAACAAATGGAAAAGGTCCAACAGGTTCCAGTCATTAGTTTACCAATTAGAACCTAGCATCATCTGAGGAGACAGACATGTTCAAACATCTAAATGAAGGGCATAGGTTCCACTCTGCAGATTCCATCATATAGGACATGCTTTTAGACCACTGCATAGTGTCATCTTTGACTACAAAGACCTCACAACTCTGAGCTCAACACAGCCTACTCATGTTATCTTAACTCTGACAAGAAAAGAGGAAGAGAAAAAAAAAAAAAAAAGGGAAAAAAGAAGCTGCCACCTGCATGAGACTCCATGGAAAGATTTATAACTATTTGTTTTGTCAAGCTTTTGCCACACTACAACCAAGGCTATGAATACTGAAAAACCATTTATAAAACAGAAAACTGAACACACAACCCTGTCAATTGTGCCAGTATCGAATGACCAGCTAGATGTCAGTTGATTTCACTATTTCCTTGAGGCTTACTGAGGTGCTCTGTTCCTTACTTCTGCTTCTCAATTGAGGCAAGAAGAATAAACAAGATCAACAGAGCTTCTCACCTTTGGTGGTTTTTTTTTGGTAGGTGTGGTAAGACCTTTCACTAATGAGAAATGTTGCAAGAACCAAATACAATAAAATACTGCTGGAGCACCATTTGTTTCTTTCACTGCCCTTTCTTTCCTTTCAGTCAAACAGCAAAATGTTCCAGTAGAGTATCCAAGCACTATTAATTGTCTTGTTTATGGTCACGCACAACTAACTTTTTGCTTGCAGAGGAAAAATACACAAATCACGGCTTACCATCACACACAATTTCAGTTATAACCGTCACTACAAGCCTTAGCTTTCCTGAAGTCACTTACAAGGTAGCATAAAAACAAAGTCCAATCAGAAATCTTGTTGGATTGGTTCACTCCTTCTACAGCAAGAATTTGAACTCAATCTTTGTTAAAATATGTAAATAATGTCAGTGGGTTCTGAGAAAGCCACTGCAAAGGCTAGGTGTGAAACTGATACTAACTCCAAGCTTCGGTATTTCATGTTTTTTTTTTTTTTTTCCCCCTTCTAAAATAAGACTTCATTTCAATACCACTTTGAAATTACTTCTTCAAAATTAAAAAACTAACTACAATAAGCAAGCTCCAGCACATAACAGAGTTGAAACACCTTTTCACACTTTACCCTGAAAGAAAACTATCACTAAGATCTGTTATATGGTTTTCCTCAAGCTGAAGAACAAGAAATTGGAACTGTAGCTCTTCTCTTTGAGTAAGGATAAGGGTGGCTATACAGAACGTTATTTGTTTGAAACATAAAACCCCACAAGTGACATTTGCAACCATTTTTAACCACAGCTAAAAATACAATATTTTCACCAGGTTAAACCCACACAGACCATTTGCGAATATGCACAAATCAGCTTGGTTAAATATGTAACAATCTGGTATTTGAACCTCCCACTGAATTATAGAAGTGGCTTGCTAATTTTCATCTCCCAAAGACTTAAGGAAAAAATCCTAACTGAAAAGACAAATTTATAAATAGAAACAATAATAATAATAAATAAGACTTTGCATGTGACTTCTAACATGCAGACTTCTTTTATAAACTTAATGACTTATTAAATTGAATGCAAAACAGTTTGTCAAAATGTGAACACAAACATCCCTCTTGTTATTTCTATGTTTCTTTTTCAAAATATAATGAGAAAGATGCTACTACACAACTCAAGAAGTAACTGAGGATACAATGTCAGAAAAATAGTATTAGATCACAAGAATGATACAGAGTTGCACCTGTTTAGAACTGACTCTAGTGAATCACAGTTAAGTGCGGGGGAAAAAACACAACAAAGGAAAAAAGTGACCAGAATAACTAACATAAGCAAAACTCTACTCTGTCAACAATCATCTACACCACACCTAACCCTTCTTGCCTGTTTACATTTCAGCCTAGTATCAAGACTACCATAAGACTTAAAAATGCTCAAACACAGCTTAAGTCTCGAGAGCCAAGTTCCCTGAACACCAATAAACCTCCACCTAACAGAAAAAAACCAAAAGAGGGTATTAATTTTCCAATTACACTCTTATAGACACAATTCTCCTTAAACCAGTACAAAAACAAGAGGAAAACTTAATTAATGAGCTTCTCCGCTCTAGTTTAAAAGCTCTCAGCACAACAAATGCTATACGGGTGACTAAAGCTCTTCTAGGCCACTATTCAGCTTCTAATACCAAGAAAACAAAATACCCCCCAAAAGACAACAGTCACTTCACATAACCCAACCCCATATTACTCACATGAAATACTCAGGTACTGTATTTGCACAGTCACAGCTTGACCGTAGGATGACTTCACACAACAACTATCACCAAAACAGCACACTCTAGTCATAAATCCCATTCAAACAGCCTGCCTTTTAAACTTCCTGGGGTAAGACAGGAAATTAAGGTCAGCTGCTTTTCATGAAGTGCTGCCTTTCATCTCTTCAACCTGTTTTGATACTTGCTGCAGTTACAGTCACCTGTTCCTGGCTTACAGGGAATAGCAGCTGTGCAGCTGCCATCTCTACCCACTTGTTGGTTTCGCAGATTTTGACTAAATCATCCCCCGGCTTTGCCCTTTCCATACAGAAGAGTTCCACCTTCTTTAGGCTCTCCTCCTAAGGCAGCTGCTTGCTCCCCTTAAATACTTGAAGTGCTTGTCCCTGTACCTCCTCCAACCACTTAATGTGAAGTGGGATTAATGGTTTTAACACTTTTCTACATTAAAGTATTCTGACCCTGTGGTCAACAAACCTCCTCGGAAAGTTACAGAACTGCCAGACAAGGGAAAAATAAGATATGAGATCTCACTTAAATTTGTTCATAAATGATTCCTTCTTTCTTTGTTAAGATTTTTGCTCAAGGAAATAGAACATAGTTTTGTAATTACACAGGTTGTACTGATAGACCAACTGAGGGTGCATCACAGGTTTCTCATCTAGGAGAAAAACTGACTGAGGCACTCCACATTGTGCTGCTACCCAAATACACATCAGCTACCGAGAAATTAACATTTCACACTTAACAGATCCACAAAATACAGGGTGATCACACAGGAGTTATTTTCTGTTGGACACCACCATTTATAGCTGTAATATACAGTTCTGGGAGTCACCTATACAGGTAGAATTACCATCACTTTTGTGTTAGTGCCAGGTATGTGAGATAATAAGGCCAACAGTTGCCTACAGCAAAGCCAGACTCTTTTGGACATTTTTCTTGGTTTTATGGGGCTCTGTGAACAAGTTCCCAAGACATGGCAGGCAGATCTAGAAGAGCTGGTTGTCTGGTAACACTCCAGTTAAATTAAATAATATACATTTCAGATGATTAATTCCATCTGGCATATTGGAAAGGCAAAAGAACTATTTAAATGAACTACAAACTTAATTTAAATAAATTAGTTTGGCTGCTTATGATCACATAGCAGTTAACAAGCAAAATCAGCTAACACTATCTTAGACAAGTTACAGGGCAGGTTGTACTTCTACTCTGCTCTGTAAAAACTCTCGAGGTATGTGCATGTATAGCCAAAACAATCAAAGCAGTAGGAAAAACCACTCAAAGAACTGCGTGTGAATCATCATGATCCAGAAATCTACTGGAGAAATTACTTTCTGTTTTGCCAACAGACCTGTGCAAATCAGGAGAAAAGCACAAGGGACACGCTTTTCAATTTAACTTAAATACATTGTCCAGTTCAATTAACCAGATTTGAAGAATCACAAATCTGGAATATTTTTTGATTCTTATGAGCATGATAAGAACTCTACCGGGAAGAAAACACAACAGGAAACGGTTGCCTTCATTCCACAGAATCAAGTTAGAACTTGAATCAAGTTAGAACTTGATTCTGTTGGATGAAGACACACCACAACCTCAGAGAAACATTTCATGTCAGGTGACATTTCTTATTCCTCAACCAGTAAAAAAAACTTTAATGCCATCCCTGTCCAACTTAAAAGCAAATTAATTAAATTCCTCTCTTGAAAAAGAATGAGATGATGTCCTTTGGACAACAATAGAAGGTTCTTCAAAAACAATTCTGAGCTGTTTATTAGCTCTGCAAAATTTTAACCAAAATTAAGAATGCTTCATATTCTTAGGATTTTGTGAATTTTTATTATTTTATTTTAATCCAATTTCCTTATCAGAACTTCAAATTCCAAGCTTTCGAAATTTTTGCAACACAGACTTTCTGTGCTACGTTCTGGAATTCACTGGAGAACAAAAAATTCCCATTTTGGTGTTGGGCTGTGTATCTTAGAATTACAATAATAGCTTAGTTAATAATGACTACCTTATGCTTTGAAAGAAATACAAAACTGTTAAATACAAAATTATACGTGTATTTGGATTTTGAAATAAAAGCAATTTTGCAATAGCAAGTAACTGTAAGAGGACAATACCATGTTCTTGAAGTATTTGCACAAAGAAAGATCACTACATGCTGTTACAATAAATGTATGATGTTCTGAGGAAATCATTAACTCTGAACACAATAATTTGTGTCTGACCCAGGCTTGCTTGCTGAATAAGATAGGAAACTGGGAAGGCAGAACAGTGATAAAATCAAGCAACTATGACATGCTGACAGGAAAGATACAATGTGTGGGAAATAACACAAAACCTCTTAAAAGTAACATTCTCTCCAGAGTTAGTGTTAAATAGTACGCAGTAATTAAACTTAACACACTACCACCACTGTGAGATATTTTCAGTACAACATTCCATGAAGAAACCGTTAAATTAATTTTTTACCAAGGTCTGATAAGCAATTGTAATAGGATTCCCCAGGTAATTGCACCAATTGCCACTTTCACAGCAAGAATACCTTTATTAAAGCTGCTACCCAAGAAATGAAGAGAATATTGATAAACTTGCAGGAGATCTCGACACAGCTTAGGGAGGGCTGAACAAAATCTACACTTGGTTCAAATCTAGACTTATGCACACTGTTACCCCAAGAATGGTTCTGCTGGTTTTGGACTTCCTAAATCAGTTGCCATGGGAATAAGGAGGTCACTTGGACATGCAGAGAAGCTGAATTTGTTCAATTGTTACCTATTGTCTTCCATGGGCACTACAATTTGAAATTTATTTTGCCTAGAAGTAACTGAAACTTTCAACACAATAGTGTGAATATGCTTGATTTTGGAACATTTAACTTCAGAACATCATTTTTAGAGCTCAATAGTTACCTCAAAGCCAAAGGCCACTCTTAGCTGGTGGGATTTCAGTGTCACTCTCTAAAGCATAACACATGATTTAATGTTAAATAGGTATCCTAAATCTTCGCTCGCGAAGCCTAGCCATGATGATGAGATGCCAAATGGGGTATGAAGTCTGAGAAACTTCAATGATTTTATATGTGAGGAACACAAGAGCTTTTAAAAGGCCCTATAATTAATATCAAGAGAAGTTCTATGTCCCACGTGACTTGGATTAATTTGAATGAAAGTAAAGTTTCATTTTCTTTTGCAAGCCACCTTTACTAGAATGGAGATCAATTTAAAACTTATGTTGATCTTTGTTACTATGCATTAACTTACCATTCCAATTTCATTAACTTTCTTATTTTGTCTGATGAAACGTAAACCTTCACTTTTATTAAAGGAGTAGCTTGATCTGTCAAATCTGAAAGAGAGATGGACACTTTTGGTTTTTTAAAGTTCATTATAAAAGCTTCAGTGCGTGGGTCCATAAAACACTTTTTAACTTGAAAGGTAAAGCACAGAGGCATAAAGTTTTGATTTTAGTGTGTGAGATGAGGGGGGAAATCTTATTGTTTCGAAAAACTTTATTGTCTGCCCGCTGTGAAGTTACACTTTCATTATACGTTATTGTTATACTATTTTTATGTAATAAGCGAATAGCAGAAAAGAAATAAAAAAAACACCGAACAACCAAATCCACACCCACGCACAAAACTAATTGGAGAATTAGCGTTAGTATTTAAAGTCTGTCAGGTGAGGGCCTTAAAGGCTAGTTTCCTTAAGGGATGAGGGAAAATAGGATAATTGTGTTGCCTAGCCAGCATTTAGTCCGGCGGTTGGATGGACCTAGCTGGGAGGAAGGTATCCCCTCCCGTGGCAGGGGGCTGGCCCTAGACAGGTGGGGACCGAGGCTCGGTGGGGCCGGGGCGGATTGGCGGAGGCGGCGCGGCCCCTCCCGCCAGGGGCGGGCCCGGCGCCCTGCCCCGTGCCGGGAGCAGCCCGCGGTCCCCGGGAGCGGGGCAGTGCATGGGGCGGCGGGGCAGCCGAGCCTTTCCCCGCAGCCGGACGGCGGCAGCGGTGCATGCGGCGGGGCGGAGCGGGGGCAGCCCGGGGTGATGCGAAGTTGAGGGAGGACGGAGCGCGGGAGCCTCCTCTGCTCGCAGGGCAGCCCAGCCCCGCGGCAGGTGCAGCTGAGCCCGGGCGGAGGCACCGGCGGGCCCGGCGCTCCCGGCGCCGCAGCAGCGCCGCAGCCCGGCCCGGGCGGACCCGGCTGAAGGGCGAGAGCCCCGAGCGGAGCTGCGGCCATCGGCTCCTTACCAGAGGCAGCGGCGCGGAGGAGCGGCCCTGAAGGGAGAGCGGTGAGGGCGCCCGGCGGTACCGAGGGGAGCGAGGTGGTCCCGGCTCCGGCGGGGGGTCCGTGCCCGGGCGCGGAGGAGGCTCCGCTCCCGTTCCGCCTCGCTGCCTGCTGAGGGGGGCTCTCCTTCCAGCTTGGTCCGGTTGCAGTTCCCCCCGCTTCCCGCTTTCCTCCCGTGACCCAAGGGGAAGCCCTGGGCTCCTTGCATCACCCCGCGGGCGAGAGGTGTTGTGGGGCGAGAGGGGGGAAGAGCCGCGGCTGCGGGTAAGAGCTGAGGGGCTGAGGGGAAGAGCCGCAGGGGAAGCCGCGGCGATGCGGTGTCCCCGAGCGAGGGGACGGTGTGACCTGAGGAGGGACGGGGCGGGGTGGCGGGGGGGGCGCCGCGCCATGTCCTGAGGGGCGCCCGAAGGACGCGTCCCTTCCCGCCCTTTTCGCTGAGGGGCGGCGGGCAGGGGGCCGGCAGGGGGCCGGGGGCGGGCGGGGAGGGCACCTGTGTGGCACGGCTCCTCTGGCTTGGCCGTGCTCCGGCGCCGCAGCGGTGAGTGCGGGGAAAGCCCGGCAGCTGCCGGCGCTGCGCCCTGAGGAAGTTTGTGCTCCGTGAGGGACGAGGGAGGATGAGGAAGGCTGAGGGGGGGGTCGCTCAGCCCTGAGGGGGGTGTGGGAGCGCCGTGCCTGGCGCGCGCGGGGCTCTGAGGGCGGGAAGGCGGGAGCGGGACGGAGGTGGGGAGGGACACACACACACACACTGCGAGGGGACCCCGCTGCTTCTCGGACACGGGTTTTGGGGGCTCATTTCGCCCCCTTGGGTCGCTCTGCCCCTTCCCCGTCAGCTGTCTGGGGTCGCCGTGAGGGGTGTTGTCACCGTGGGTGTGCGGCCGCAGACCCCCCCCTTTAGCCCCCCCCCCTCCATGTCGCGCTGTCACCCTGCTGCCGGGCTTGGGGACGTGGTGTGAGGGACATCGCAGAGCTGGGGTGACTCCCTGAGGGCCCGGGACGCAGTGCCCTCCCTGAATATTCCCGGAGTTTCCATCCCGGCCGCCTCCGGAGGAGCAGCGTTGCGTAATTGCTGCTGCGCCTCCTCTTTGGGCTCAAAAAGGGGGGAAACGGCCAAGCGTGAACTTTTCAGGCCACGCGTCGATCAAGTTGCGGTGTAAGAGCGGGCATTAAGTGGCATCCTGTCTTCTGTGGCTTGTTTGCGTACCGATTTGAGCGCTGAGCGTGGAGCAATGGGAATGGTTGGGAATTGCGCAGCCCGTTTTGCATGCTCATCAGAGTTCCCTGGGGATGAATAGGGAGTAACTCCAGTAGTAGACATCCTTGAAGGTCTCCTCCCCCTAAGTCAACACCTTGGGATTAGTTGGTTTTTTTTTTTTTTTTAATGTTACATCCAGGTGTCTTAGCTTTGTGAGTAATTCACAACAATCACTTGTTTCCAGATTTCTATTCCAGAAATTCTTCACTGTGTTCCCAAACTGAAGCTGCCTGCCTGCTTTTCCAAGCAATTATCACACAAGGTCACTTTTATGTTTTAGCTGAGCTAGTTTTAAAGCACCAACACAATGTAGTGTGCAATTAACCTTTGCTTCACATTTCCCTGTTTTCGTTCTTGTGTTTCCGTCATTGATTCAGGCCGAACACTGGATACTACAGTAGTTCGGGGTTTTTCTTTCCAAGAGACTAACCAGTTTGTGCTGGTGATTGACAGTGAGACAGCTTTCATGCTTTTGTGAAAATACTGTAGTTGAAATACAAGGAAATGAGGACTTGGCCTGAAATGCTTGCTTCATTTTTGCCTTTTTGTGGATTTCCTGTTAACAGAAACTCTTTGTAGGAAGTGAGAAAAGAAAATATTTACATTTTGTGATGTCTGTTACAAATATTTTGTCTGAGGTGAGAACCACGATAGTGTTTTGTAAATGCCCCTTCTATTTTATTTTCTTAGTACTATAAGCGGTTGGGTTGTTCTGAAGCAGGATTTGGATGGAGAATCCCCCCGGAGTAAGTAGGGCTGGAGGAGAGGACATCTGAAATGATCCCTGCATCCTTGTTCTGGTGGTGTCACCTGAGCTCTGGGAGAGTCCTGTCCTTGCCTGTGTGAGTCGACTGGAGGGAAGTGACTCGCAAAGGAAGTGGCAGCAAAGCAGTGGATTGGTTTTATACACAGGTGACAAATTAAACTTGGTGAATGGCTACCAGATGTTGGAGTTCACTGGTGGTCAGTCACTGCAGCTGTGACTGAGGCAAGACACTGTCATCACTCCAGATTTATCTGTGATCAATGCAGGTACCTTAGTTACTGTTTACAAAAGTCAAAGGCAGTCAGAACTATCATGTTCCTGAAATTTTAATGCTGTATTTATCATATCTAAAACACTTCATAGTTTGTTATCTATCCAGGTCATTGGAATGATAACTCTGTAGTTCTTCCACATACTGGATTAGTAAATAAATTCTAGGGGTGCTGTGGATCATGACGAGTTAAAGATGATAACCTGCCATAGTTCACTGCTGTATATAATTTGTATGGTTGGTTTCTAGCAATATGTTTAATTTCCAGGAATGGAAGACAAATTTTCTGTGTGGTAGGTGTGTTGATACCAGTGCAGACCCTGTGTGAGAAGGTATTATAATCCATAAAATACCACTGAGCCTGTAGCTTTGTGGTTTTTTTGCACCTGTTGAGACTTGCACAGAGGATGTGTTATGCTGGAATACTACTCCTACCACTTCAGCCATGTGCTGCAATTAATTATACTTATAAATGTAACAAGTGTCTATCCTGACTTTATTATTTTTAAATCTACTTTCCTGGGTATGAAATGCATTATTTCCGACTCGAACTGCAAAGTGTTTTATTCTTTGTCCCTACTTTCCTTGGTGTTTTCCATTTTGGGCCTTTTTTTTTTTTTTTTTTTTTTTTGCCCCCACATCACTCTTTTAACTGGGTTACTTCCTTTAGAATAGTACCAGGAATTCATCTCAGTTTATTCCATCTTGGTTGAGTCTCTTGCCATTTACTTATGAGAAAAATCCCACTGCAGTATGAAAGGCTATTGAGGTTTTTTTGGTAAGATCATATTCATGACATGCTTAGTAAATGAAATACCTTTTCTCTCCAGATCAGGACTTGGAACAGAAATGTTTTTATTTGTTTGGTTGTTACAGAGTGGTATTTCAGAAGAGAACAGGACTGTGTTTGAGAAATGCTGATACTCCAGAAGCATTTGAAATAATTTACCTCCTTTTGTTGGTATTTCTAGTCTTCAGGAAAAAAATCTTTCGTTGTTTTAGGAAGCATCTTTGGGCTCAAAACTGACATTCTGATACAGCTCCAAGTGCTTGTGAATAGGCATTGTAGAAGGCTCTTCTCCTTGTTTTCCAGGGGGCAAAATACACTAGAGCCATTTAATATTCTGTCCTTCCCCTGGGACAACTAGGCTTGGAGGGAATTTCCAAGACTTGTAACATAAGGTTTCTTGAACCCTTTGACAAAATATTTCTGATGTTTTATGACACTTGTATGTCTGTATTTCAAAATGCTCAGGGTGTGTAATTCCTTGCGAGAAAGAGGTATTTCAATTGTTTGTAGCCAGAACTGTGGTTATAAACTGGTTTGTTGTGACCATTTCTCTTAAGCGGCACACTTGTCATGCACATAATTTTATTTGTATAGGGAAACAATCATAGCTTTCTTTTTTGCTCTGTGCTGTTCTTTCCTCTTATGAATGGATGGGTCAGCTTCATGAAAAATCAGCCACTTAAGACTGTTTCCCTTCCTACTCAGTAACTGAAGGGAGAGATAATGCGGAGTCTTGGGTCAGCTTCAGATTGTGAACTGAGCTGGAAATGAGCCTTGATGCCCTGCGGAAAGATTTAAAAAAATTTAAACAAATTCAGGTTGTCTCAGTGTGCTTAAAGGGAGGTAACTGAACATCAGAGGTGGAGAACCTTTTGAGTTCCTTAAATTGAGACACTGTATTCCATTGGTGAAATTATTTTCACCCATACATCACCAGTCTGGAAAAAGTTACTTAATTCATTTGTTACGCCCAGGGATGGAGTGCATCACTGTAGCACAACCTTCAGACATTAAATTTGGAAGTTCAGGACCTTGGTCAGGATTGGTGTTAAAACACTGTTATGTGTATTGAATTTGATTTGTGTTTTTTCCACATCCCTCATGTAATTTGAAAGCTGTTTGACTTAAGTCAAATAAATAAGGTCCTTTAATGCTGGGAACACCAATTCATGGAATAAAGGTATTAAAAAAAATTGCAAAAAGTATCTATGAAAATGAAATACTACTTAAAAAAAAAAAAAAGAAAAAAAGGCAACCCCCCCCCCCCCCCCAAACAAGATATAGCTAGTAATTTTGTTGTTACTTGCCCTTACTTTTATTTTCAGGACATTGTTGTCCTCCCAGTTAAAAAAAAAAAAAAACACCTTCAATTGGGAGAAAAGTCAAGTGTTTCCTAGCTTATACATTGAATAAGATAAAAGAAGCATCCTTCTCTAAAGGGCATCTGGGTAAGGAACAGGAATTTTAGCCAGAATACTGCTTTTTATGTGAGATACACAGCTGGTTTGTTAGGTCAAGTGAGAAGTGTGGAGCCCACTACCATTATCAAACCCTTTAGCTGTAGTAGTAGTTTGTTGTATCTGTTTCAAATTAATAAGTGCTAGTGATTTTTAGAGTGGGGTAGTTGTTAGAGAGCTTAGGTGCTGTTTGCAAGCAGCTAAATGTTTATTTTGTAGGTTTGCTTGGGAAGCCAGTTCTGCTGATTTATCATAATGCAAACAACTGCTGAAAAGAATGGCTTTTTTATAGCATGGGTGTGCTGAGGTGTGAAACTTGGACCTTGGTTAGCAGTATGTTTCTCAAGAGCTGTCTTGACTATGGAGATCTTGTAGATGAGATTTTGCATTGGCTGAAGTCACTGTAATCTAAATAAAACCTGTACACCAGAGATCTGTAAACACAAAAAAAGCTTTGGGGAATTAGACCTTCATGAAGCCTTGCTGGTTATTATCTCCTGTCCTTTTTTTTTTTCATTGAAGTACTCTTGGTGATTAGAGTATTCTAAATAATTTCATTTCAGACTACTTTTTACTATACAGTCAATTTTGCCTTAAACTACTAACTAGTGAAATAAGTAGATAGCCTATAGCAGGGCTATAGTTACTTCTGTAATAAACCTCCATCAGATATGTTTTAGTATATAATGATAATGTTCAGTAAGTTTTAGTTGCTTTCCAGAAGTGGAGGAAGATCTTCCCATCTCTCTGGAAGTGCCATTTTGGTGGGTAAGAAAAGACATGTGCATGTGTAGAAGCACTTGGTGTGTGTCTGAGCTGTTTATTGTTGATTTGTTTTGGTTGTACACCCAGGTCATTCTGTGAATTACAGTCTTGGAGCTGTGAGCCATCTTGACCCTCTGTAACCTTTGCATCTGTTCTCTCTTAGTATTTGTGAATGAACAGATTGTACTGAAGTCTCAGATTGTCTTTGGAAATCCATAGTTCTCCTGTCTTCAGACCATTCTTTTCTGAAGTTATGTTCTAGTCTTAGTCAACTACTGATGCTAGATGTTGCCGGGAAGTTTGTATGTTTACAAATTCATAGAGGTTCTGCAAAAAAACCCCCAAACCAACCACTACTGGAGTGTTTACACATTTTTAGGTGACTCTCAAGTTGACTTCTGTCCTGTCTTGCTCTTTAAATCAGAGTCTGAGGATTAAACTGCATAGCAAAGCTGTTACATACACTGCTTTTATCCTTACTCTAGGCCCAAATTCTGTTAGGAGGTTGTTCAGAGCAGACACTGTAAAACACAAATCTGAAAATAATAGGCAGTAATTGACTTCAAAGGAAACCTACCTGTAAATTTGAAAACAGAAACTAATGATTAACAGACTGAACAATCTGAATGTTTCTGGAGTGTGTGTGGTGGTGCTGTAATTATTTTAATTGAGCTGAATAAGAATGAAATATGATTAAATCACATATTTTAACTTTTTTCCAAGTTCAATTTCCCCCTGCAGAAACAAACTTGTGATAGTTTCCTTTGTGGTTCTGTTTGTGTGGCTTGTTAAAATGTGTTTATTTGCTATAGGATGAAGTCAGAAAGGAACAAAGAAATTCATTGAGTGCTTCTGGGTGTCATGTGATGGTGTGACCAGGGGAAGCTTGTACCAAGCTGAAGCCAACTGGAGTGAGAAATGAAGCATCCCCCCCAAATAATTACTGAAGTTAAAAGAAAATCCCAGTAAAATGGATTGAAGTTTAAAAGTGATGTTGTTTCAGATCCTGAGGCTTGTTCATGAGGCAAAATTTATGCTTGGGTGATGGCAGCATGTAATTACAGGCTGTGCTTGTTGCACCAACAAATTAAGCTCACTATGAAGTGCTCTGTGATTTCTTCCAGCCCCTTCTTCAGAGAGTCATATTATCAAAGGAGACTCAGTCACTGATCAAAGTGTTGAAAAGAAGAATCAGGTTTTTTCTCTTTTCTCATTTTTTTTTCTTTTTGATATTTCATTCAGCCACTGTTTTGGCCTGTCTTTTGATGCCAGTGTGAGAGCAAAGGCTTCCTGGGCAGCTTTGACCCCTTGATGGAGACCTCTTTGTCACCATCAGCTGCTTGTGGCACTTATACCTTCTGCTCTCTGCAGGTGGAAGGTTTTCTGTTATTTTCTGCACTTAGTCCTGTGGTGAGTTACTGTGTTCCTGGGCTCTTCAGGGCAATGTGGTCACACAGCAGGAGCAGGGTGAGTAAATAATATCTTAAGCAGCACTGGTGTCCCTGGGAAATGTGGAATAACCTGTTGGTGTCTCTCTGTTAATGCCCCCAGCCCTGGATGTCACAGCAATATTTCTGGTTGTTTCCTGGTGTAGAAACTGTGCTTTCAGGTCGTGGTATTTTGGAGAGAAAGTGTCCAGGGTTGAGGGGCTCTCTCAAGGGACTTGTATGTTGGACCCAAGCTACTGCATCTTCTCTCTGAGTTCACAGTATCTCTGAGGATGGTGTCTAATTTGTCTAGTTCATTCAGCACAACGTGAGAACCTTTCCTGACAAATCTCTCCACAAGGAATATACGTGTCCTGCTTATGAACAGATGGCTCTCTCGCTGTGTGTAGTCAGCAGTTATCTTTGCAACGTACTCAAGGTGGGCAGGGAGGAACAGACCTGCATAATGGAGAGCGCCAATGCGGAGAAATTGGAGTCTCTGGCACACGGAGTCAAGTTCCTTCACTCCAAGGCATGCAGGTTTTGGAGCAACGTGTTAAGTGGTGGGCTTTGCTAATCCCCACTGTGTCAGGTGAAACTATAAGGATCTTGAAATGCCCCATTTGAGTTGCCTGATGCACAGCAGAACAAAAAAAGAACTTGCTGTTCTTGTTCTTTCTACTTTTATTTGGGTTATTAAAAATACCTCAAGACTATATCTTGATTTGTTTTGGCTACCCTGTGTGGGAGGTCTATGAAGGTTAATATTTCGCAGGCTGTAAAATCTTCATGAAACTCACTTTAATGCGATTAGTTGGACTGAACTTTGAAAATGGATACTAGTACACAGTGGCATTCAATAAAGTTTGTATTTCGACCTGCATGCTGTTTGCTCCCTTGTTCCTAGTGCATGGGGTGTTAAAAACTGTAGGTTGTGTCAAGTGAAAGGTGCCTTTGCCCTGTTGCAATTTCATGTTATGAAAATATTTAATTAACTTTAAAGCTTTACACTCTGGTAAATCCACTCTTGACTGCTGTCAGTACTGCAACATTACAGTCTCAAAGTATGCTGGTATTTGGTGTAAAAGATAAAATCTGACTGTCCATAACTTCAGAAATCTTGAATAGATTTATGTGGAACAATAAAGGTAGTCTTTGTGAGTCTTTAATCTTTTTGGGTATGATAGATGTTTTCACAAATTTAGGACAGTTTTTCATAGCCATGCAGAGTCAAAGTTACTATTTCAGGAAGCCAGTGGTAAAGTGTTGCCAAGAACATTATACTTTGGCCACTTGCTATAAACTCATTTTAATAGGACATTATGCCTTGCATAAGAGTTTTATTCACATGTAACTTGTGGAAGATCTACCTACTCACATGTCTGTTGAAAGTATTTGTGTATGAGCTATAAAACCTGTATTTTGAAGGGGAAGTGCCTCTTCTACCTTGCTGCCTTTGGAGCAAGGATTTCTAAAATTGTTTTCCATCACTGTTCATTACAAAAGCTCAGGTAAAATCCTTCAGTGTTTGATAAAACCTGTTGCACAAATAATAAAGCAGCTTCATAAAATTGCATATCCTTTTGACTCCCTCTGAACAGCTCCATTGCTGTTTGCCCAGCTGATACAGTAAGTCCGTAGGATTGCAGTGACATCGTAATACCTGTAAATCTTCCTCTTGTATCTGTGGATGAGATATTCTTGTACTTAATGAAGTTCTTCAGTTACTGGGTAGAAAGTGTAATTGTTTAGGAGACTACAAAGTAAATTAAAAAGCCTCTTCTTGTTTATGTATGCATGGTTTCTTACTAATGTCTTAATTTATCCTTTTAGTTGAAAAAGGAGCCTGTAGTTAAAAGCCAAATCTTAACACTCATCTAAAACATTGCAACACAGAGTAACAGTCACAGCACAGACTCCCTCAGCAATTAGCAACAAGATGTATGATAGGAAAAACTTAAGGATAAATCTGAAGGCTATACAGTACCTGTTGGGGGAGTCTCTTCCTAGATAATATGCTGGGTTGTTGCCCCAAGGCTCTGTGCATTCCCTCATTTCTGATGTTTTTGTCTGCTATGCAGCATGTGTGTTTAGTAGCAACTGCTTCTACATCTTAAACTGCCTGAAGTCAGCTTATGGGCCTGATTTACTTTAATGCTCCTAAAGGATTATGGAGTGGTATTTCCAATTGCCTATGGAACATGTACAGCAGAGCAAGATGTATTGTGGATTAAGAACATACTTTATAATTGCTGGCTTAAAGGGTTTAGGAGTCAAATTGCACTTGAGGCTTGAACATGTATGTATGGCCAGACTTGGCGAACGAAGATGTGGGGAAGGGCTCTCCCCCCGTGGGTGTGCCCTTCCAGCCTGCACAGTGGATTTTTTAGGTGAGGCACAGTGTGCGCAGAACTGGCCCACTGTTTAAGTCCTAAGGTCCATTTGCCGCGGCCGAGCGAGCTTGGACAGTGACAATGAAATCCTCGGGACTGTCTACAGCACCCGGTACTAACCAGGGCTGGCCCTGCTGAGCATCTGAGATCTGATGGGATCGGATGGCAGGGAGGCGTTGAACTGCCATGGGGATGGTCCCACTGAGACTCAAACTCGGGCCCTTGGGATTCAGAGTCCAGAGTGCTTTTCATTATGCCACGGGACCACCAGGCTTGAACATAGTGATCTTTCTTACTGTCATCTGTTATGCCACTAATTAAAATCTTCCTGTGTCTGATAAAATTTGAGTGTCTGCTGAGATTTGCTGTCAGATGCGATTTGGTCAGTGCATTTCCTCACATAGGTAGCATGTCCAGAGTCAGAGCATCACATTAATGTCTCTGTATGTTTTTAGTCTTCAGTATCAGCTGCTTGCATGTGGTTGACACTGATAAGATTAGGGTACATGTTTATCATGGAATCATCCTGTAACCAATGTTAAAGAATGTTTGGTTTGTCTTGGAATATTTTCTTCCTCTTACAACGTTATACTTACTTGTAAGAGCTTTTTGTTAGTCATTCCTGGCTATCTTGGCCTTGATAAAAGGTTTGGCTTACAGGGCCTTTGGTCATGCAACTGGTGATGTAGAGCTTGGTTCTGTATTTGTCTGAGATGCTTAGAAGCTTGTGAAGGCTGGATAGCTTGTTTTATCTGTAAAACCGTGTTTAATAACAGCTAAAGCAAACCAATTTGCCCATGAAGTAAGTTATGTCAATGGCGGTTCGAGTAGCAGGGCAGGGTTGGTGCTTCATTTAATCAGGTAACAATATGTGGCCACTGGTGGCAGATTGTGGTATTCAGTTTGCTTAAAAGCCCACAAATCTCATGTTTCCCTTTTTTCTTTTTAATATTTATACTCCTGTGATGCATGTCATTATCTTTCCATTTGGGCATAGTCATTTCAGTGCTAATTAGCATCCCCACTTGGGCTTGCAGAGGTGGCAGCCTGGCCAGTGAGCCTGCTCCTTTAATGTGTGCAGTCTCTGTTAAATTGTAAATGAATAATTTGAGCCCTTTGGGTAAGGTGAGAGCGATCAGCAGCTCACAGATTGCTCCTTTGCTGTCAGAACAGCACTCCTGTTCGGGATGAAGGGCACCTTTCCCGGCAGAGGTCCTGGTCAAGCTGCCCAGGTAAACTCAACAAACCTTAGGAAATCTAAAGAGGGGCTGAAAGGAAGGGAAGAACTTAAAAAAGTAAATGGCATCACTGAACTCAAGCTCTGTAAATCTTCTTTGATGCTTTGGAAGTCAGGAGTGTTGTGTGTTACTAGTGAATAAAAAGGACTTTTTATAACCTTAGGTGTAAGTGCCTGAGAATGGTTTACTCTTTTGAGAGTGATAAACATTGGAGCAGTTTGAGTTCAAGCTGTGCTGTGTATGAAGGTGCTTGAGAGGCTCTTCTGCTTCTAGATCTGTCTACAATGGAGGAAAACATCAACGATGATATTGCTGGCTTGAAAATAGTTATTTCTGAGAGAGTCAGAAATCGCAGATAGGCAGCCAGTGATATAAGCAGAAAAAAACCCCCAAACGTGCCCATAAGTTTTAATTAGAGTGATTAGCCGTTTATTAAGGATTGGCAGCAAATCTAAAATCTTCTTTTGGATATGTATTCCTGCAGTGTAATTGACTGTTACACAAATTATTAATTGGAATTAATCTAAAATAATTTAAGCTGAAAATAGGTGAGTGCTAGTTCATTTTTTTATCATTAATTTAAACATTGACATTTTAATGTAACTTCTATAAACCTAAATGTAATTCAGTTTATTTCCACGTTATGCAGCTTTCAAGTGTCAGAGCTTTGTGCACTCTTGGGGGGGGGGAAAGGATCCTCCCTCTTTTTTTCTCTGAATGTCACTGTTTTCTGTGTAGTCACACTACTTCTTCTAGATCCTGCTTGGTCCTTCTGGGTGAATGGAAAAACACTTCCTTAAAAAAAAAAAAATAAATCAGGATTCATGTGTGTTTTGGTCACCTGTCTTGTATGAGTGTGCTTGGTTTTCTGTAACACTTTAAAACTCATACTTTGTCTTTCATTTTAATAACCCCGTGTGTAGGTCATTAACTTAATGAGCAGCTGTTGGAGTAGGTTTAATGTTTGACTTGGTATGTTTTTATTGTCTTTACTATTAAACTTTTTCTTGCTGTGCTCCAGTAGGTGAACCCTTTGCAGTCAGCAGTCAGTTTTATTCCTACAAAGCCACTTTCCATTTTTCTCCATACCATTGCTTTTAGTGCTTTTTCGGCTGAAATTAATGACTTTGGTTCAGTGATTATTTTGTAGCTGTTTTGTTGGTTGGGAGTTTTGTTGTTCCTAAAATGTTAGCAAATTTGAATTTTTCTTTTCACCCTCTTTGATAAAAGGATGCTACATGCCAGCTCAGACCCTGAAACAGTCTTACTTATTGGAGGCAAATCCTAAGAAGAAAGACTTAAGATAGAGGTACAAAATGGTTTTATATTGTAAATGATCCTGGAGAATCTCGTTGTCTTTTGGCTTAGGGTTTTCTTTTCTGTCAGAACACCTGACAGTTCTTTTTCGTGCACCAGGTGTGCAGAAACACACAGAAGGCAGTTGCATTGGCTATTGATCCTTTTTGGTTATTTTGACAAGTGATTTGTTTGGGAGTTTACTGCTGGTGTGTAACTGGAAGTTGGTGGGAAGAGTCCCGTGGCTGTGATTACCTGGCTGTCAGCTGAGCACCACCTCAACTCTTCCCTAACTCCTGCCAAGCCACCTCTGCCTGGGCACTGCTTTTGGAGATGAGCTGAATCAGAAATTCCCACTGGAACAGGCAGGTCTCCACAGCTCTTCCTGTCCTGGTGGGAATACCTGATGTGCTGGGGGAGCTCCTTGCTGAAGGAGTGTCTGGGAGAGCACCTGGAGCTGAGTTGATGTGGTTGTGGGTTGATGCCCTGCTGATGGCTCTGGACACCTACCTCTTCCCCCTTTCCAATCTGCCAAATGGGCACTATGCTTGTGATTAATTGGCTTACAAAATGCTGTTGCCTATTGCCCTTGTTCCTTTTAAATTCAAGCCTTCCAAGCTACTGCTTCTGTCTGGTCAGGGCATGAAATGATGAGGCTGCAGGTTCCTGCCAGAAGTTCAATAGAAGGTCAATGCCATTTTTCCTAGTAAAAATGTCACTTAATCGGCATTTCTCTAATAGCATCATGTGTTTAATATCTTTATGGCTTGGCAGCTCCTGTACATATATTTTCCTGTCCCCATGGAAGGTGCTTGTGTTGAAAAGGGGAGTTGCATAATAAGTTTTGGAGAAGTGATTACTGTTTTACCAGTTCTGAAGTTACCACAAGGTACAGTCTGCCAGGGAAGGGTGTTGTCATCTCTTGACACTCATAGACTCCAAGAAGGGAAAAAAAAAAGTTGCTAAATTGTTTGCAGTTACTTTGTAAGATTCTCATGTTAGGTAAGGAGTGCTTTAAAATGCTTTGATAAAGAATAAAAGACCCAATTTGCTTCCCATTTAAAATGCTGTGCAGTGAGTGTGTGGATAAGAAGCAGTGGGGCGGCACTGTTAGCATCCCAGGGAAGCACAGCTGTAATTCCCATGGCTTTTGATGGCATGATCAAAACCAGGCCATGGAAAATACACCTTAGGGCTAAGAATTATCTTCCGGCGTTGTGCTCCGGGCCTCTGTGGGGTCAGGAGATGGGAGCAGAGCTGGCATCTGGCAACCTGTTGGATCATGGCTAGCCCTTAGGCTGCTGGAGCCTTTGATTTATACCGCTGATAGAAACACTGTTTCCCAATCCTGCTTCTCCATTCATGGTTTTGTAATATCGCTGTTGTTGACAGGAGCAGTAACTCAATACCGTGGGAATGCTTCTAGCATGTGGACATGGAATCAATAATGGGTTTTTTCCAAGTTTGATTAATCATTTTGCTTGGATGCTTCATTGCTGAACCATTAGGTTTGGGGTTTTTTTTAACCATTCTTACCTAAGGAGTGTTATCCTGCAATGGGGCCCTCTTGAAGATGGCTGAGCATGGACCAGAGAAGCAACTCTAGTTCTGTACTGGGCACTGGTGAGGTCACACCTTGTGGGCCATGTCCGGTTCTGGGCTCCTCACTTCAAGAAAGACATTGAGATGCTGGAGTGTGTCCAGAGAAGGGCAGCAGAACTGGGGAAGGGTCTGGAGAGTAAGTCCTTTAAGGAGCAGCTGAGAGCACTGGGGTTGTTTAGCCTGGAGAAAAGGATGCCAAGGTGCGGGTTGGCCTCTTCTCCCAGGGCAGCCAGTGACAGTACAAGAGGACACAG
This sequence comes from Acropternis orthonyx, assembly GCA_035583155.1. Lineage (NCBI taxonomy): Eukaryota > Metazoa > Chordata > Aves > Passeriformes > Rhinocryptidae > Acropternis > Acropternis orthonyx. Next base: position 2,795,765 of record JAWWEU010000125.1, read on the forward strand.
CCTCAAGCTGTGCCAGAATAGGTTCAGGCGGTACATCAGGAAGAATTTTTTCATGGAAAGGGCTGTCAAGTGTTGGACTGCATGGGGAGATTGTGAAGTTGCCATTGCTGGAGGTGTTCAGGAAATGGCTGGATGTGGCACTCAGTGCTCTGGTCTAGTTGACAAGGCCAAAGGTTCAACTGGGCTGTCTTGGAGGTCTTTTCCAACCTAAGTGATTCTGTGGTTCTATGACTTGTTGGCACTACACCAGGCCTGTGTACTTCTGGACTTACACAGCCCTCTGCTGATGTCAGTGACAGTGGTGCAGCATAGCAAGTATCTCAGATGCTTCTGGTGATACTTCCTTCAGAATCTAAGTATTATATAGTAATACAACTTTTAAAAAGTACAAAAATTATTATATAGTCATACATAGTGTATAAGTATAATTATAATATAGTGATTTAGATATAATTATATAGAATATGAGATGCTCTAAGCATCCAGAGCAATCTGTTGTAGGATGGTTATAAGGCTGCACTGTAAGGAGATAAGGACTGAGTAGCAGCATTATCTGTTGTTCTTACTCATAAAGGACACTGCAACAGACTCAGGTTTCCGCATGGATTAGTTTGGCATGAGGAAAGAGCAGCTTGTTTGGTTTGGCTTGTGCTTTTTTCTCTGCCCTAGGAGGGTTATGGTGACTGAGGAGTTTCTGACATGCTCTCTGTGCTTCTAATGCACCTGGCTTTCATTTGGTGCATACAGGGTTTTAAATTGCCCAAACAGGGGTGCAAGAAGTATTTTCTCTCTCCCCAGCAGCCTGCTGCTGTCAGGAACTGTTTAGGATGGCAGTCTCAGTGTAGGTTAGAGCTGGTGCTCAAGTGCGTATTCAAGTAGGTTCAGAATCAAATACTTTTCCAAGTGGTTCAGTGCAAGTTGAGATGTGCATGTGTGTAGTACTACCTCCTTTTGTCTCATACACAAAGTGTAGTTTTTGAAAGCTGAAAGTAAAGTTGGTTCTTACCCTATGGTAGCCTCTTCCTGCATGATGTTGACTTTACACCCCTGTCTGCCTGATCAGTGTTGACAATAAATGGAAATATTGAATGAATTTGCATGTCCTTTTGGGAGAAAAAAACCTTGTCTATTCCCATTGGCTTCTATGAAGACAAAACATCAGAAAATGTTATCCTTAAGTCAGACCAGAGTAACAACTTGAAGCCTGTGGGTAACTCTCAGTCAAGACTTTGTAGTAGCAATGCTCTTAATGGTGTTTGCAGTACTGTCAAGTGTGGTGTGCTCAAACTGCAGTGGATGTAGAAGTTCCAAAACTGAGGGAGTAAGGCTGAGCTGTATTTATAATAAGAGTAATTTTACATCCTGTGCACTGAAGATCACCAGTGCTTCCTTTGGGTCTCACGTGTGAATAAATACAGCATTTTAACCTTTGGGTCTTCGAGCTTAATATCTTTCTTAGTCACTTATAAATTATACTACCAAGGATGCAGTTGTGCTTTTAAGTATAATCACAAGTGTAGTGGGACTTACCTTTCAGAGCTGACGTGAGGTCTGGGAGCTGTTGGATGGCATCTGTAATTCGGAAGCGCTGCATGTGGTATCTGCGTGGAGGGTACCAAGCTCACTGTCTCAGTTGGTTTTCCTGCTGTTTAATGCAGGTGCCATATCAGTATCTGTGCTGGAAGAAGTCTCCTGTTTACCCTTAGTGCCAGATGGAAAGGGAGGGGTGGGGAAAAGGCAGACCTTGCTGGTAACAGGGCATTTCCAAGTGCCCTCTGAAACTGAATGTCTGTCATTGCCTGTGACTGCTGCAAATATTCCTTCAAAACAAGGATATGTGATGAGCTTTCATGGGATGGCCAGATAATAACTTCCTTTAAATTCCCCAGTAGCTCACAAATCTGTTGTCTGTTGATGTAATGCTTTTTTTCCTGTTGCAGCTATGAAGCCGTACACTCCAGCTTTCATTCTCCTGTGGAGTGCTGTCGGGATCGCGAGGGCTGCCAAAATCGTCGTTGTGCCGCCAATTATGTTTGAAAGCCATCTTTATATTTTCAAGACTCTGGCCTCAGCCTTGCATGACCAAGGTCACCAGACAGTGTTTCTCCTCTCTGAGGGCAGAGAGATTCCTCCATCTAATCACTATAGACTTCAGCGCTACCCAGGGATCTTTAACAGCAGCACCTCGGATGATTTTCTGCAGTCCAAGATGAGGAGTATCTTTTCGGGGAGACTGACAGCCCTTGAACTGTTTGATATCTTGGACCACTACTCCAAGAACTGTGACATGATTGTTGGCAACCGAGACCTCATGCGTGCCCTGAAACAGGAAAAATTTGACCTGCTCCTGGTAGATCCCAACGAGATGTGTGGATTTGTTATAGCCCATCTTTTAGGAGTTAAGTACGCCGTGTTTTCCACTGGCCTCTGGTATCCAGCAGAAGTGGGCGCTCCAGCTCCCCTGTCTTACGTTCCTGAATTTAACTCGCTGCTCACAGATCATATGAACCTATTTGAGAGGATTAAAAATACTGTTGTTTATCTTATTTCAAGATTTGGAGTCAGTTTTTTGGTTCTGCCAAAATACGAAAGGATAATGCAGAAACACAAGGTTCTTCCAGAACGGTCCATGTATGACTTGGTTCATGGATCCAGCCTGTGGATGCTTTGTACTGATGTAGCACTGGAGTTTCCAAGACCTACACTACCCAACGTTGTTTATGTGGGAGGAATCCTCACCAAACCAGCCAGCCCTCTGCCAGAAGTAAGGTTTGCTGAGTTTTACAGTCATTTTGTGGTAGCTGGTTGACCTCATGTCGTGAGTGATGATTTTTAAGCAGTGAATTTCAAATGGCATCCGGTGTTTTGCTGTTGTTTGGTGGAATATCTTCTTGGAGTTCCTGGAAGTTGCTTGGGGTGGTGGTGAGGGGAACTATGAGACACAGACTCCACAAAATGGTTCTTTTGTGGTTGCAGGAAGTATTTTGCTTTCGAGTAAAGTGTTTAATGGTGCATTAGAGGTGAAAAACAGTGCGTTCTGTCTTAGAAATCACATCAATAGCGTCTAACCAAACAGGGTTTAAAATGGAAAGAGGGGAGAAGGGATGAACACTGCTGATAGGTTATACTATCTAACTTCATAGTATTAGTGTTCTTTGTGATATGTTTTTACGCCTCCCTTGGGTTTGATAGGTAATGTCTTTAAGGCTACCTGTATATAAGCATGAAAAAACTGTATAGACAAAGAAATGGAGATAGGAGTTGACCTAAGTGGCACCACTGCTACACTGATAAGTGCGTTTTTACCGTGCACATGCTCGTCGTCAGGTACTGAAACAGTGATAGTGATTACACTGACTCAGAAATACTGGCTGCACAGATTAATAATTAAATTTGATTACTTCAGTATAGTAGGTGATCTTTGATACCTGATGCTTAAGAAGGCTTCTGTTCAGGAGCATAGTGGTGGGTGACAGAACAAAATCTCACAGAATACCATGTCATTTATGCTTTGCTTACATATATGTAAAAGGTAGATATTGAATTGGAGGTGCATGTTAATGGATGCTTATGTCTCGCTGGTAAATGGATAGGTAGACCTGCAGTGCTCAACAATTTTCTCATTAAAATGCCTTTGCTTTTTGCATGAAAACTGCTACTGTCTGTACTCAGGGTATTATCAGAGATGGCCTTAACAGTGTTGCTTCTAACTGGTTCTTCCTTGCGTGTACATTGCTGTGTTTGAAAAGGGTCAGTCTGCACAGGTATCCTGAGAAAGCAGGGTAAAGGTTACCCCCCTGTGCTGTGTAAAAGTTCGTCTCTGTTCTCTTCAGGAGAACTTGGTGGGATGGATTGAGCGTTTTCTTCCTTTTCCAAACTATTTTCTTGTTCTGCAACAAGAAAAAGGTGTGTATTTTGCATGATTAATTTGGGCACTAGGTTAACACTGTCTGTTTTGTATCTTTTTGTTTAATACAACCAGAGTGACAGTGACCTGGAAATAGCCTGATATATGCTGGCAAATATTCATTACAGTGGAGGGAAAGAAACCACCTGTAATTATTTGTGAGCTGAGATGTTACTTACCTTGTCTTCAGTTTTATCCGGCTGTTCATTCTTTCAGTGTTCTAAGCACAAGATTTGAACATGCAGTCGAGAAACAAAGTGAACATGTTCATCTTTTATCATGTAATTTGTCCATGCCTAAGGTGTTACACCTAATCCCCTGTGGTATGTATTGTAGGTTAATTACTGGGTAATCAGCTGGCTTTTACTGAGCAGCCAGATTAGAATTTGTAACTGTGGCTCTGTTCCGGCAAATGAAAACCTGGATAGCGAGTGCTGCGGCTATTCCCTGCCCCTGCTGCATCTCTAAGGCAGGAGCCTTGGCTAATTTATTTTCTGCAGCTTTTAGTTTGGTGCATTAAGGTGAGCCCCGGAGCAGAGCTGGTTAACATTCTGTGCTGAGCTGAAATTGGTGATGCTTCAGGAGCTCTCTCATAAATGATGCTCCTGCATAGAGATGATCAGAAAAGAGGGGTGTGTGGCTGGGGACAACAGCTTTAGCAGGCACATTTAAGCTACTGTTACAGGTTATCGGGTCTCTTACAGTCTCCAAAATTGCTTGTAAGTAGCCTAGTCCACTTCTGTCTGCTAGAGAAGAATTAGGAACAAAGCAGTGTTTTTTCAAATTCGAAGTACTGGTCGACACAGAACACTGGGACACCTCAGTGGCACTCCTGCCTTGCCGGCAGATTTTTCCTTTTTCACCCCTCACCAAAAATAACCAAGTAGTTTGTTTAACCCAACTCTGCACTTAACCAAAAAGCTCTAGTTTTCTGCTCAGAAGTAGAATCTTAAAAATAAAAGGCAGAGAGGAATAATTAAGCAGTCACCGAGGAGATAAAGGTCAAGGAGTTTTGAAGTGCTGTGGGGTGGCCATTCTTTCATGCCAAGGAGTGTGGTAGCTCTGTTTTGTGGATGCTGAGAATCTGCACCTGTTCTAACTGCTTTCAAGTTAGAAAACCACAGCTTTAAAGGTACTGTGTAGCAGTGGGTACTGAATATCAATCTCATGTGACACTGCATGTGTAAAGGGGAAAGGAATATTATTCCTGCTTTACTCCGTCCCATCTGCATTAATCTTCGGTTCTGGGCAGTGAATGGAGTTTGTAAATCCCCATTTTAGCCCCACTTATTGCCTGCGGGTTGCTGTGCGTTGTGGGGGGATGCTTGGGTTGGGGACCACAGGAGATGCAGACAAATCCAGGCTGCTGGAAGCGTGCACTGTGTGTGTGTGCAAAGGCTCTGCCGTCCTGGCACGGTGCTCAACTGTGGCAGGCTGCTGTCCCTGCGGGGGCCGTGTGGTACCTGTGCAAACCTCCCCCGGGCTCTGCTCGCCCTCCGAGGCCGTGTGCCGGTCTGCGCTTGGCGCAGTGTCCCTCGGCGCGGTCGCAGTGAGCCACCGTGCCAAGGAGCCGGAGCCAGCGGGGAGAGCGGCGGGTCCTTTGGAGGTCACCGCTCCGCCCCGCTCCCTGCGGCGTCATGCGGCTTCCTCCTCGGCACGGCCGGGGTTGGTCTCTCTGTACAGAGGGGCAGCGCCCGAAATGCTTGGGGATGGCAAGTTCCTCCGATGCCGGCTGCGGAGAGATGAAGCTGGAGCGTAACTTGTGTCGCTCCTCTCCGTCGTTGATGGTCGCTTTACAAAGCTCAGAGTGTGAAGTATTAGGCGTCCTCTGTGGTAGGCAGCGTGGCGTTTTCACTGGTTAAACTGGGTTTAGAAGATGCTGCTGGCACTAAGTGTGCTGCTCTGTAAAAAGCAAGGAGGTGATCGTGGCCGTACCCGTTATCCATAAGTGAGTGAAATGTCACATGCAGAATTCGTGTAGTTAACTCAGAAAAGTGTTGAATTGCATAGAGGACAGTGGGATTAACCTTAAAAGATGAAAAGCTAGAGACAGACCGGCTATCAAGTCCTTAAGGTAATCACTGACTTAAACTATCAAGTGTATGGTCTTCCTTGGCAGTATTTCCCTGATAACTGTCAGTGGCCGTTAGCAAAGTAAGAGGCTCCTCTGCCTCTCTCTGGCTGCAGTTCTCCAGAGGGATCTGAATGAAGCTGGCTTTTTAAGGGAACACCCATTTGAAGAAACAATGAGGAAACCTCTGCTCTGGCATTTATCTATCTTGGGGCTCGGTTAATGTGTGTTAGGCATTAATGAGCCTGATAAGATGGTCCCTGAATCAGGGCAGGAACGTGAGGGGTGCTACAAGGAGCAGCCTTGGGAAATACTCCAGGAGTAAATTAAATTTATGCTATGGAGGAGGGTGTGCACATTTCAGAGTAAGAAGTTGTCCTTTCAGCCACAGCTGTCAACAGATAGTAATTTCAGTAACTTCCTCACTCCTCCCTGTACATCTCTTATCTGAGCTTGTTACTGTGTAGATCTAAGTATGGAGCAAATTGGTGGCTTTGAAGTATCTTCACTAAAAAGTGTTTTTTGTTTTGTTTTTTTTCCCTGAGCCTTGCTGACAGTTGTGTTTACTGTGGCTGTGTGTAGCTAGTACTGATATTTATCTTCAAAATGAGGTGGAAGACTAAAGAGATGCTTTATTCCTTAAATCTGACTTTTCTCCTTGATTCAAATTCAAGGGCACAGTCTTTAAGCTCTTGCAGGCTGTAGCAGTAGGTTTTGCGCATGGCAGAGCGCCATCCTTTTAGTATTTTTTTTTTAAAGTTCAGGGAATAGTTCTTGTACAGCTGTTTGGACAGCAAATTTCTGGTTAAGTGAAGCAGTTTTAGAGCTGTTCTAAAATGCATGTGATTGTCAGCTGGGGAGGCAAAAAGTCTTTTAAGGATGATGGAGATGATGCAGCACTGTGTAAGTTCTGTGCTGAACTGTGGGGTCATGTATTTTGCCTCTGAAAAATGTTTTAGGTAAAGCTTCTCCCCCCACCCCAGCATCTGATGTTTTGTTCCACAGGTAAGTGTTACCTGAACAGTCATAAATAAATCTGTAACCTTGGGTCTCGGATGCCTTAGTTAGTAGGACTGGGCTGGTGAACAACAAGCAGATTAATGAGCTGCTGCTTTCAACAGGTTTTGTGGTTTTAAATATGCTAATTTATCATATTCATCATACTCGAAACATGTAAATCAATGATATTTATTGACTGAACATGCAGTGGTTTAACTGAGTGTCACTTCTAAGTTTCAATGAATGACCTTCGTTTTGGACAAATAATGAACTAGTGCTTTTCCCGTGTTTTTCCTGTTTATAACATGTAGAAAAACAGAAGGTGGGAATTTATTTCCAAAGTCATGCTTTCTTTTTTCCTGTAGTATATGGAACAAGTTGCCTTTGGATACCAGGTTTCTATAATGTGGGGAATTAGAGTGTGGTCAAAGCTGGTACTTAAGAGCAGCAAGCCTAATTACTAATATTATTGACTAAAAGTAATACTTAATCAAGACAGCTTTTTAGATATCCTAGTTGCTTAAAGGTTAAGTGAGGTGGATGCTCCAGAGAGCATCTCCCTGAGCCTTCCTAGGCTGCTCACAGCCCACCTGGGGAATCCCAAGTAGAGGAGCTGAGTGGGAGTACAGGGAGATCTTGGTGAAGGATGTGAGTCTTAGATAAGATCAGAAGCCAGCTGATCTTAGGCCTGTTAAAGAATGGGTGGTGAGTGGCCTGTTTATCTAACTAGTGTATAAAAATATACATGTACTGTATGTGTACTTTATATGTATTTATAAATCTTTAAAAGACAAGAGAGGAGGTAAGCCCCAGGAGGAAATAAAGCTTTTGTCTGAAGAGGATATGGAGAAATTGCCATTATTAAATCAAAGCTGCAGGTTAGAGTTGTATCTTTTACCATCCACAGAGCACAGGTGTCACACTAGAACAATGAGAACCTTTTAGATTATAATGTGGATTTATGGAAGGGGATATGTATCAATATCTGTAATGCAGAGATCTGGTTTTAAAACTGAGCTTCTCTTGAATTTCTACCCTATTTGCTACAACTGAATTTAACTTGATGTTCTATAGACAGAGTAAGTAAAAATAGTCTCCATACTTAAAACTGTGTTTGGGGTGGTTTTTTGTTTTTTTTTGGTTGAGTTGTAGAGGTTTTGCTACATATGGAGCTACTGAAGGTGTAGAGGGGTCGGTAAAACCTTGGTTTGCTTTTACATTTGGTAATCATCAACCTTTCTGTGCATGCTTGTGAGTTCATGTTTAGGAAAGTGGCCTTTTGGGGTATTTTTTAACAGAATGTTGCCTCTGGGGTAGCACCAACAAGGTTTTTTAAACTGGATGCTGGATTTGAGGATACCTCTACTGCTCCTGCTGCTCTATGCGTTGATTTTAATAACCTCTCCTGAAGGACAAGCTCCTTATTTACCGCTCCTCCCGTTGCATTGAAAGGCAAGGTTGCTTTCCCAGGGAACCTGCCAGAGGTCTGGTGAGTAATGGATTTTTGACAGGAGCGTTGCAGCAGGGAAGTACTTGCATGGCACTTTCCTGGTTGACCTCTAGTTTTGGGTAGGCTCTGTTCTCTGAGGCTTCACTGGATACTCCTGAAACTCCAGAGGGGGCTGAGGTATTGGAGAACAAACAAAAGCTTGGGGTACTGCATTTCCTGACTCTGGTTTTGGGAGTGAATTTCATTGCTCTTTGAAGTTAAATGGATTTAACATCCAACACCATCAGTGTTTGAATGAGAAAAGACAGTAAAGGGATTAAAAAAACACAGCATTTTAGGCATTGGAAAGCTTCATAAGGCTTTAAAGTTCTTTTTTATTCCCCAGTGTATTTTGATAAGCCAAATATACAGTGTGTATATATATCAAATAGTAAGAAATGTGAAAGCGAAGTGTTAAACAGGACTGGATCTGTGTCTAATATTATTGAAGAAGCACTCTGTCAACAGCTTTGTTAGATTAATATGTAGTGACAGTGCACTTGGTAATGCTTGGGGTCCTGATAGAAGACAGTTCAGATCTTAGTTTGTTTCCCAGCTCATAGTGTTAGTGGCTTTAGCCCTCAAGAAAAGAGGGATTTAGTCTAATGCCATGTCTTGACTATGCTTTTTTAATGGGTACAGGGTATTGGTTTTGGAATTACTGTACTCTGTGCTAGTATGAAGTACCAAATGTAAGAAAATAGTGTGAATGTTAACTGTATGGGCTTGTTTTATGATAAATCTCCTTACTAAAACCCAGAGAAAAGAACAAGGAACTTGCTATTAATCCAGAGGGAAATGGGAGCTTGGGAGGATCTTGTTCTCATTAGGAGTAGTGTGTCTGCTTCTAATTGAACTAAGACTGACGTGGAAGGAAATGCCCTGATAAATGGGATGAGCACTTTTGCCTGGTGGATCTAGTTTTGGAAAGGCAGGAATTGAGTTAGTGGAAAATAACCTCCAGAGTGTGACATGGAGCCACCAGGAGCAGCTTGGATGTGTGGAGTCAGTGAGGTGTGAACCATCCTCTGCCTCATCCAGTCAGGAATTCACTGTGATGTTCCATGTCCTTTGCTCCTTAAGGCAAATAATTTCTGTTTTTTGGTTGTAAACTGAGTTTCAAATTCATGGCAAGTAAATGCAAAGCTTACTTTGCCTCAAGTTTCTCTGGATTTGCTGTAGACTGATGGCTTGTTTTACAACTTTTAGATTATATGATATTGTTTGGTTTGTGACAGTAAAGGTTGTATAATGGCATCTATAGGACCTCTGACCTCCTATGCGGGTGGGTTGTTTTAGTAAAATTGGAAATAAAAATGTCTTCATAAAGAAATATGTCACTGAAAAAGTACTGTTTAGAAGATGCCAGACAAGTTCACACACCAACATAAAAATGGTCTGTGTACCTTTCTGTTTATTTATCTCCTTTCTAAACATGGCTTAATGTGGCTTCTCATTTATTTTGAAATAGATCTCATTCTGTCTGCTCCAAGCATCATTTTATAGGAGAAGTTGCATAGGATGCCTGTGCTCTCCCTGGGGTAGAAAGAGTGGTTTGCAACCATATTTGAAGAACAGGCATTTGTGCTCTTCCACATTTGAATCGAGCAGCTGAACAGGGAAAGCCTCGGATATTAAACCCGGTTATGTTTGTATTTGTGTACTTTGTTTATCTGGAACAAAGCTCAGTATTAGGCACCACTGGTTACTGCCAGCTGGGCCCTCACTCTTCAGTCACAGCTGTGCCTTCAGCATGAATCCTGCAAAGAATGGCTAATTAGAAAACCAGGCAGAACAAAGCTCACACAGTAGGGCTGGCACAATGGCATTCCTGTCTCTGAATGGTCAAAAGATTGATTTTATTTCTTTATTCCTCCCCCCTCGCGCCTATAGTACAGCACAGATCAATAAGTGCTTCTTCTCCCCTATGGAAGCACAGACTCTTCCACTATTTTTCCCCAAGAACATGCATTTGCACTGAAGTTACATGGAAGCAGGCAGAGGCCTGGCAGGGCTGGGCACAGTGTTGTAATTCGGTGTCCTTTAAGGTTTTCATACCTTAATATGCATTGCTTAAAGTGAAATGGTAATTAATTAATGTACCTATTAGGTGATATTTTATTGTCAATGTGGATAAAGCTGTAACTGAATGAAAGGCAAAATTCACTCACATTTCAGTACAGAACCTGAATGTGCTGTATTAGGCTAGCCAGATTTTCTGTCATTCCTGTGGGCTCACCTCATCTGAGGTGGGAGGTTCCCAGTGAGAGGAGGGGGTGTGATGTGTCCAGCTCTAGGTGCTCACTTATCCTCTGGATGAGCCTCCCCACTGACTGTGTTAGACTGGACGAAACAGTTTCCCTCCCTCCCTCAGGTTGTTTAGGCAAGTACCTCTCTAATCCCAGCCTTTTCAGCTATGTTTGCATCTTAAAATTTCTGGAAAATCCAAGTATGCACCTGTGTATCCAGCTTAATGCTGCATTAACATGAACTTGTTTTCAGTGTGAAAATACAAAAAACAATTATACTTCTAATGTACATGATGTACAGAAGTTCTGGGAGTGCCCGATCTAATTTTTTATTAGAATTTCTACTGAAAGTTTTGCTTTCAAGTTCATCAAGGGTTTTGAGCTTATAATTCCTTGTGGCTTGATTCCTGGCTTGGAAGGGGCAAGTCAGATCCCTGTTTCTGAGTGTGCTGAGCTGACAGCGTAACCTCAGCAAAGCTGTGTTTGCTGCCTGTGCTGGGACTTAAACTGAGGCAGGGGCTTTTCTTCCTAAAGAAAATCTACAAATACTTACATTTGGGGGTAAAAAAAAAAAAAAAAAGGATTAAGTGTTCTGTTCCAGTCACTGGAAGAGAACCATTTAAAGAAATGCACATCTTGAATTAACTGCAAAAGTCAAGGGTGTTTCCTTCTCTGTTTGGTTGAAGTTTGAAGCAGAGTTTGGGGAAGGTACAATGCAACTTGTCATGTAATAACAACCTCTTTCCCCGGATTTCTTCTGTAGGTTAGACCTCAGAAGTTGTAATTTCCTTTCTGTGAGTTTTTTTTAAAAAAAAAAAAAAAAAAAAAAAAAAAAAAAAAATCACCCTGAGTTTACAGTAAACCTGAAAATCATTTCAAGTGGGCAAAAGGAGGTCGCTTTGCTGCACGCCAGGAGCTCTGAAGTGGTGCCCGAACAGGGAAGGCTGATTTTAATGAGGGCAGCTCTAATGACTCATCATCCTGACTCAGGGCCTTTTCATACAGAGCGTAATTAGATCGGGAAGGCAGAATGAACTGGAGGTCAAAAGTGTAAGTGGATTTAAGGAAAAGAAAGGGGTGAGCTCATAGGGGATGAGCTTGGGTGTCTGTGAGGGTTTTTAGCGGGCAGTGGTTGGGGTGGTGGATCCAACAAGGCTGGTGCTTGAGGTGTTGGGGCTAATACAGTCCTAATGAGTGGAATGGTGACTCAAGGCTGCTGCAATTTTAAGCAAACAGACTTGTCCTGTGGCATCAGTGTGTGCTGTTGCAATATTCAGGTTCTGGGAGCACTGCTTCAAGCTTCTATTTTGCAAAATTAAGAACATAAATGCAAGAATTGAATTTAAATACATAGCTGTAGAAGTTGTAGTTCTGTTGAAGTATTCAGTCTGTTTCATGTGCCAAGATTACAGCCCACTTCTTATCTGCTGTATCACTGCTACACCTTGTATGCTACACAAAGAACAAGGAAAGTACAAGGAAATACTGAACCTTTGTACTGTGGCCCAGCTAATTTGTACCAGGACGTTCAGATCTATCTTAAAAACCAAAGGCCTGTGAACACCACTAAATTGGATTCAGTTTCACTTGATTTGCAGTTTAGAAAGTCTGTGCTAAAAAGTTGTCAGGAGAAATAATTATCAGAAGTTAAAGGAACCTGAGAATAATGGACTTGTCCAGGTCATGAACTCAGGGAGCTCTCCAAGGAGGCAGTGTAAGTTCCCTGTTTTCCATTTCCTGATTTTTACCCAGCTCTCCTGCATTTCCAGTGATGCTTAGTGATCCCATTTAATCAAGGCTGTGGTGTGCCAGGAATCAGACAGAAGTATGCAAGGAGAACTCTCATGCTGACAAGTCTGTAGTTGATTTTGAGCAGCCTATGCACAGTAGTGATGTCCAAGCACCTCTCTGGGCAAGCAGATTGGAAAGGGGCTGCAGATCAGAAGGCAGGTAAGCGATTCCTCATACTAACAGCACAACGTCAAGCGTAAGTAAAATTTGGGTAAGAACCTTTCAGTTGATGCCAAAAAAAACCAAGCTAAGTTGAAACTGTCTGGATCTTCTAGAGTTTGGTGCAGGGCAGTCTTGCACCTGTGTGAGGAATCACATTCTAATTTAGCATTCTAAAAGAAACCCCAAAGACAACTTCAGGTTCCTTTGCTCCTGGTTTGGTTTAGCCAGGCATCATTCAGCTCTCGTCTGGATATTAATGTTCAGTTGATACAAACTGGTTTATTTTGTGTTATGTTTATTTTTTAACATAATTCTTTTTAATACAACAAACAAATCCCATCTTTTGAGCCTAGTGGCAGGATCTTGTCTTGCCTGTCAAGGTTTTCAGTTCACCTTTTTACATGTGATGTTCCACTGAAGCAGTAGGATTACCTTCAAAGGGAAGGATTACAGAGGTTTGCCTGTGAAACCAGACATAATAATACAAAGCAGGTTGCTTTGCTGTTGCACAATAATAAAGTGTAAAGCCTGTTTGCAGGTGACTCTGATTCTATGGTACATAGTTAAGTTGCTTTCTTTTGTCCTGCACATAAAATTCTAAGTACTTGATAGCCATTTGTTACCATCGATGGGGATTTTTGAAGGTTATTTCAGAAGTTCCATTTTAAGGAAATATTCATCTATGTTGACATAAGGAAGTATAATTTTTGCTTTGTGAATACATCTGAGTTGTGCAGTGTCACAGAACTTCTAATTAAGCACAGAGGAGCTGTAGCCCTGGGAGCTGTAGAACAGGCATGTCTCTAGCAGAAGAAACCGTGTGTGTGACCAAGCAGTAGTTGTCCGAGGTAGGACTTTCTGAAGCCAAGATCCTCCAGGATTATTTGCTCCAGCCAAAGGCCAACCTTACCAGTCAAGGCTGTGATGTTGGGCTTTTCAGAAGATATTTGTCCCAGAGCCCATAAAGTTATTTTCTCTTAAGCTTTAAAAACTGATAAGAAATGGCTCAAGATGTAACTAGTTGAACCACTACAAGGGCTATAATTCAATGACATTTGCAGCATGCCTTAGGTCCTAAACTAAGATTCAAGGACGAGCTTTAAATAAATCACAAAACCACTTGGAAACTTTTTGTGTCAGGAGTTCAGCCCCTAATAAATGATTCAGCTTTGAGGCAGGTCACAGCCATTTCCCCTCCTTTCCCTCCTTCCTCTCCCTTCACATGAATATAAAATAGGAAAAGAGTGCCCTGGAAAAGGATGAAGTGTGGTTTCTAGAGAAAACGGCAATTTTTTTGCTGCATAGCAGAGAGCAGGGTACACCCCCCAGTGTGGTGTGCTGCATTTTGTGGCAGGTTTTGTGCTCGGGTACGATAGCACGGCGTTGCTCCGTTCCTGCCTGCCCTGCTATTTATTACCAGGACAAGAGGCACATTGTGAGCAGGGCTCTTGATTTTCTCTTTGCTCACTTCCTATTGCTGTACTGGCCTTGAGCAGGCTTGTGCTTCAGCTTGATGAGACCAGAACTGAACCATGTCCTGAGAAACAGAAAATACTCTGCATCTGAGTGAGACATCTGCATTTTTCTTTTATTAGTTCCCACTTTCACCAGTTGCATTGGGAAAAAAGCAATTTAAATCTCTTGTTTCAAAAAGTAAAGGGTATGTTTTCCTTCAGATACTGGATCAGTGGAAACTGAAAGTGTGTTTTGAAGCTCTGGCTTCTTTCAAAATGTGTTTATTATTTTCATACAAAAGAAAGCCAAACAGGGCTTTTGAAGTGCTCTCACTTTGTTCAAGGCTGGAAATGGCACAGCCAAGTCCCAGCCTTCACGCAGTTCCTCTGCTGTGTTTCCAGGCTGGTACTGCGACATGGATCTGTTCTTGTTTTGCTGAGTTCAAATGCAATGTGTTAACTTGGGAGTGTGTCAACTGATCAGTAAAGAAGGGATAAATTGTCTTAAATCACTGGTGGTTAATATGGAAGCTAAGACAAACATGGAAGGGCTTTGCTGTTCATGGCCTGTGCCATGGATTCTGAATCATCGAGTCATTGTTTCCAGTAATTTCTGGAATGTTTGTGGCTCCTGAAACTTGGCCTGTTAAGTAACCTAGGGTCCAACAACCATTCCTCCTAAGCCATGTCTACTTACTGGTCCTGTGCTTTGACTCTGCAGTGCTCAGTGTCCCTTTTCCCTTCCCCAGGATCTCCAGATGTGGGTGAGTGGTGCTAATGAGAATGGCTTTGTCCTCGTCTCCTTTGGGGCTGGAGTGAAGTACCTGTCAGAAGACATCGCTAATAAGTTGGCACATGCGCTGGCCAGGCTGCCCCAGAGGGTTATTTGGAGGTAAGTGCACTGTGGGAAGCACTTGGGGTGGCTTGCACCGGGCTTGTTTTTCATTGTGCCATCTGAACCCCCAGCAGTGGATGCTGGAATTGGCACCATCTGGGTGGCACAGAGGACCCAACTGCTGGAAGACACTCCACAAAAACAGTGCAATTCCCTGGCAGTAAGGAGGAGCAGTGATTTTTGTGGCAGAATGAAGTGTGGGATTTGTTCCTGTGCTGAGTTGATCTCCTGGAAGGATTTGAGACAGGGAAAAGAATCTGAGGTTACAACATCTGTGACATACTGTCATAGTTTTTCATAAAGAAGCCACCCTAGGGCTCAAGAATGAGTCCTGATGATGAAATCCTGGGTTTTCTTCTTTCTTTCCCTTTACCCTTGCTTTTTTAAGGCCCCTTTCCCACTTTAATCTGTGGACACAGACTTTCATTATTGATTTTTCTCACTTGTGTTTTTTTCAGTGAGAAATTGGAGGAAGAGAGATCTGCAGGAGTCAAAATCAGTAATAAGCTTTCTCAGCTCTAAAAACATCTTGAGTGGTGCTCTTAACTTGCTGGAAAAACCCAAAAATTGTTTAGTCAGCTCTGCTTCACATGGAGCATCACTGATTAATTTGGAGGAGTTCATGTGAACCATTTTTTCCCAAATAATCAGTGTCTTACAACTCCTGCCTGCTGCTGTGCTGTTGGAGTGGTGTTAACAGGCTATTTAGAGGTCTGTTCCCTGCTATCTCTTAAGGAATGTCCTCACTGCTGTGTGTAATTGAAGTAGCAAACCCCTCTAATGAGCAGGAAGAGGGGAATTCTTCTGAGTGTGATACAGAACCTGGGGTAGTTGTAGTAAAAGGTTGCATCAGTTTTGGTTTGGGGTAGAGCCACTGTATTTTCTTTGCTTGGCTTCCAGTTAATTTTTGGTCCCAATTGATCTTCTGTTTGTTTTGTACTTTTGTTACGTTTTCCCTGGATTATTTCTCTGCAGAAGTGTCTGGGTTTTGTACTAAATAAATCAACTTTAACAGATTTTTCTTGAGGGATAGCTTTTTTAATGCAAAACCAACATTTTCAGTTGAAGCCTTCTGTTAAAATGTTTTTGTGGGGGTTTTTTTTTTTTTTTTGCTACTGATTCCTTAAAGCTTTTTCACTGTGTTTTTTATTTCTGTTACCTGTAATCTGATTGGCTGAATGGCTTTTTGGATAAGGGGACCCCACCTACTGTTCCTTTTCATCATGATTTGTAGAATGGGAAGATGTCTGGGACAAGGTGCAACACATGGTCTTTGGGAGAGATAAACAATCAGCCCCACCCCAGGGGAATTTGAGATGCATAATTAAATATCTTAATATTATCAAGAAAACATGACTTGAAGTTTCATGGGGGTTTTGGGTTCATTTTTGTTCCTCAGGTCATTGACCTCTGTCTGTTTCGAACACAAGTGGATTTACACAAGATGTTTCCAGGAATGAGGGAGGTGGTAGTACAGCCTGGCCAGTCTTACGCTTAATGCTAAATCAAGGAAATCTTTGTAGTTCTTTCTGCACTTTGGGTTTTGGAGCCCAAACCAGGAACATGGTTTAGTTGCTTTTACATAACTTAGTGTAAATAACATAGGCTCTTTTCAACATACAGAATGTAAAAGCCAACTCTTAAGTGTGTCTTGCTTAATTGGGGATATGTAGGTGATTGTTTAAGTAACTGTTCTAATGCTGTCCAATAAACAGAATATTTAAGTAGGTCAATGGAGCTGTCACAAAACATCTCTGTCCTCTAGTAGTCATTTTGGAGGTTTTGATAACTGTGCTTCAATTTGATTTTTACTGGTTTAGGTTTTCAGGGAACAAACCAAGGAATTTAGGCAACAATACGAAGCTTATCGAGTGGTTACCACAAAACGACCTCCTTGGTGAGTATATGTATTTTGATACTGCTTATTCTCACTTGATTTCAGCTTGCTCTTCTAAAAATATTCTGCTGACTTAGCAGTTGCTGTAAATCCAGGATCATTTCTATCATGGAAGTCACAGAGCAAGAACATGAATTAGCATTTCCAGATGATAGCTGAGTCCCCTGTGGATACAGGAGGCCACAGAATATTTCCGGCTGTCTCTGGGATACCTGGGTGTTTGTGTGTTCCCAAAACAGCTCCAGTGGGTGCTGATGAGTGCATGAAGCGTCAGCGTGTGTGTTGTGTGTCAGCTGGAGTGTTTATCATAATGTAGTGATTAGGCAAATGACTCCTGGAGCAGGTAGATTTGTTTTGGTTACGGAATTGCTGCGAGGCATTGTGCCTTCTCCATTACATGAGGCTGTTACTGTGATTGTCAGTTCTTGCTAGCCTGAAGTCAGGCGTGTGAGGCTTTAGAGGGAGTGTAACATCAGGTGGCCTGTGATTAAATATCTTCTATTTCATCCTAAAATGTGCTCTCCCTTGCTCATTTGCATGGCTCAACCTGCTGTAGTCACCACATGCAGCTACTCAGGAGTAAGAAGTGCATATTAATTACTCCATTAATCATTTCACATGACTCATATATGAGAATTTTCTTTGCTTTGGCTGTTCCCTCTCTTAGTGTATAAGGAAGTAATTTAATGAATGAGGAATTTCAGCAGAGTGGTCTTAGGGAGAGCTTCAGAAGGAGTTGTGTCAATTTTCACCTGCCAGGGTTTCAGCTATAGAAACACTGACAGATATGGTGTACCCCGATGCTTCAATTACTTCACATTCAGGAGATGTAAATGTGTTTTTTTTAACCTTTGTGCCTCTTCTGTTTTCAGGTCACTCCAACATCAAAGCTTTCCTTAGCCATGGAGGTTTGAACAGCATTTTTGAAACCATGTACCATGGGGTCCCAGTGGTGGGAATCCCCCTCTTTGGAGACCATTACGATACCATGACTCGTGTGCAGGCCAAAGGCATGGGAATACTGCTCAACTGGAAGACGATGACCGAGAGTGCGTTGTATGAAGCCCTAGTGAAAGTTATTAACGATCCCAGGTATGGCGTGAGGGATTGTTTATGGCTTAAATGGCTATTCCAAACCTTTGTGCAGTGGAAAAAAACTGCGTGGTGGGGGTTGTGTGTGCAGCTGGGGCAAGTCTGTCGCTGCTGGTCCCGTGCCCCAGGATTACCCAATGGCTGAGGCTTCTGTGTAGGTTCCAGGCTCGTTGCTCAGTACCAAAACTCAATTGTCTCTCCTGCTCTTGGTGGCAGTTGCCATGTGGAATGTGGAGGGCAGAGAGGTTATGGAAACAAACCTGTCCTGACTTACTCCACATTGCAGACCAAGGTCTCTTTGTGTCTGTCTGGATTATTCCTTACTACCAGTCTGGCTGTTGTGCTGCCTCAGAGGCCTGAAGCAAGATACACATACACAATTTGGGTTGCAGTTTTAATAGGTGTTCACAAAGAGTGACTCTTGAGTCCCATTATTTGATTTTAAAAAATCAGATATTTTCCTGTTCCAGTTAATAACACCTGTCTTAAGTTCAGGAATATCATTTGTGTTTGCAATGACAATATTTTAACTAGTTTTTATGAATATGAGGACTTCAGTCAGATATCTTCTTTTGTTACTCGGGAGAATGAATTCAAGTCTGTGAGTTGGGTTTGAGAAGTCTTGCTAATTGCAGCAAATAAGTTTTCTCAGGGTTATTTAAGTGTGAGGAGAGTCACTCGAGTACTTTGTTCTGATTCTTCTGTTTTGAACACCTTTATTTTGAGACCACCTGCAGATTAAAAACACTGAGGTGTCAGCTGGCCATATACTGTATTGGCTAACCAATTTTGGAGCATGGTGCTGTTGATGCTTCTGGCTTTCATGGGAGCAGAGTCTTCAAGTAGTGCTGGCCCTGGGCAAGGAGAATCCTGTAGGGATGGAGCAGCAGAGCGGCAGCGAGGGGTATGCTGATAGAGAGACCTCGATAACATCAGTTGCATCACCTTTCCCTTGTGCAATTACCCTCAGTGAAAAGGCAAGTCCTGGGTGAATAACCTCCTGCGGGGAGGAAAGGAATTTGACACAATCAGCTACTGGGGCAAAAATGAAAAGTTTTTTAGGTGAAACTGTGGACCCGAGCGAGCGGAAATTGTGAAACCAAAGCTGGGTTTCTCGTTGCACTGCATTTCTCCAGTGATTCAGTTGCACAACAGTGTAACATGGTGATTTTTCCTCTCTTCCCTCTTTGTCTGTCCCCCAGCTACCGCCAGCGAGCACAGAGGCTGTCAGAGATCCACAAGGACCAGCCTGGCCACCCCGTGAACCGGACTGTGTACTGGATTAACTACATCCTCCGCCACAACGGAGCCCAACATCTACGTGCCGCTGTTTACAGCATCTCCTTATTTCAGTATTTCTTACTGGATATTGCCTTTGTCCTACTAGTGGGTGCTGCCTTACTTTACTATGTCTTGGCCAGGATGACCAAGTTTGTCTGCAAGCAGAGCAAACATCTCTGGTCAAACGACAAGCATAGCGCTGTTAATGGACACTACCAGAACGGGATCCCCAATGGCAAGTATAGAAGAAATGGCCACATTAAGCATGAAAAGAAGGTGAAATGAGCCAACAGCCCCGTGTAAAGTAGTAATGAATCAGATCAGTAATCGAATTTTATCGCTGTAACTTAGTCTAACAACTACTTAAAAACCTCAATAAGCAGTTCTAACACTCCCCTTCAGTATGTAATATTATGTGATGAAATTCTATGGAACTAAGAGAAGTCTTTAAAAAAAAAAAAAGCAAGCAAGCACAACCTAAAATGGAAAATATTTTATTCTTAATACTGATGCAGAGAGGTTATTTTGGCACTGAAGTTTTTAGAAGCCTTAATTCTCTAAAGTTCTATAAAATGACCGTATTTATGAATTTTGAGTTTTTAAAAGCTCAGTGTGTGTGTCCCGGATGAGGAGAGGTTTCTTTTTATTTGCAGAGGTGTTCTCCTTTTATTTTTTTATTATTTTAATGTATCCATCCTTTTAGCTGAGAGAACTCTAGTGCTAGTTCTGTGTTTTCTTTGTTGAAGGTTCAACATGTTGTGTAACAATGCTGTTTAAAACAGAAAAATAATTTTTGCCAGTCTTTTTGCAAGAAATAGCAAGTTGCAGACTGAGAACACAGATCTTAAAAAAAGAAAAACAAATTATCTTAATGAGCACTGAAGAAAAATGGCAAAAATATGTACTTGTTTTACTGATAAGCTGCATGACTCTTCTGCTCACTACCAGTACTTTGGAGAAAAGTCTACAGTAGGTCCTGATTTTAATTTAGATGAAATTTTATATGTTGCCTTTCTCTGCATAATGTAACTTATGCCACAAAAATGTTAGGGGGTTTTGTTTCAGTTCAAAATACAGCTGTGTGGGAAGTAGATTTGCATAATTAAATAAATGAAACAACAGCAGCAACAACAACAAAAAAAACAACTGAGGAAATCTAGCCCTGTGCTTGGTGCTGGAGGTTTGGTAATGGCCCAGAGCTGTGCAGAATGGAACCACTCCTTGGGGTTTGTTTGAAAAGGAAACAACCAACAGACAGCGAACACCCCTCACCCCCCGAAGTTGAATGTCTTTCCTGTTAATTCTCATTAAGTTCTTCCTAAATCGCAATGTTGTAGATGTTCTTCTCTTTCAGTGGTTGTATCTGGAAAAGAAAAAAAAGCAAAAAAAAAAACCAACAAAAATATTACCTTCTATTAGTCTGGGCCACGCAATCCATGTTCCGCATAGTTGCCAATAGGAATGGCGCGCCGTGGGCGGGTGTCCGGCCGTCCCGCCCGGGGCTGCCGGGGTGAAGTGTGGGATGAAGCCTGGCCGCCCCGTTTGGGGGGGGTGGCCGCGGGTGCCCCCTCTCCCTGCAACAATCTCCTTCAATCACTGTCGCCGACACGGGGCGCTGGCGCCGGGGGGTGCTCCGAGGGTGGGATGCTGGGCGTGGCACCGCCGCTGCCCCAGCTCGACCAAAGGTGGCAACTATGAGTTTTATTTCCGTGTCATTCTGTTTACTTGGAATTTTGCACTACACACGTTGCGAGTGTACGCTTTATTTATTTGTAGTTCGAGATCCCATTGCCTGAAGGAGAAAGGGAAGAGGCCTGTTTTTTGCCTGGTGTCGCTCACTAACATGGGAGGAGTTGGGAGTGATGATGGGATGCTGAGATCATCTTCATACACAGTGATGCAATATTTCCCTCGTCATTCCATCAGGAGCCTCGGTCCTATAGCAATAAATAACAGTGCAGACATGTTTCTAATACACAGTACAGCTACTTGTACTGCTTTCTGAATACTTGAAGAAAATGGTATTATAAATAAGCCTATTAGCTATACCTTTTTACAATCTCGCAGTTCGTGGCAACTAAAGGAGCACACAGAGGCGATGAATGGTGGGATGGTGAGAAGACTTCGAGTGTATGAATGACTTGGTTTAAACGTGGGGGGGTTTTTTGGCATTAAAGAAGGTACAAAAGCACTGACCGGATGATTAAGCATAATTTAATCTCCACTGTGATAAAACTTAAGCAATAAACATGGATTTAATAGAGAAAATCAGTGGTTGGAAGTATGTTTTTGTTCAGTTGAATAGTGATTATTTTGAAGTATCTGGTGGGTGTGTTTATACATAAATGTGGCTGCTTATTAGGATGCACATAACTCTTACTATGTGCTGTGGTGCATGATACGTATTTGAAATCAAAAATTGCTGTTTTTTGTGAATGTAGACCTATTTCCTGAGGAACTTTGTATCAGTTGAAAGGCAAAATGCTTAACTAGGTTTCTTTAAGGCAGTTGAAATTTTTTAAAGTTTGTGGACACCCATGACAAAGTGGATTTTTTTTCCCCTTCCTGTACATGTTCTACTCATTTCTTCAAAAACAGAACTAAAAGGTTTTTCACTGTGATGTTCAGTGAGATGATGGATCTCTTGGATAATCTCTGTAGATACAAATGTGCTGCAATTCTGTTGCAGGAAGAGGCAGCGGCTGCTTTAATTGTATTTCCAAATTTCTGGTGGGTCTGACCCACCTCATCTAAAGAAATATCAGTTCTGTTTCAGCTTCCTTGTTAAGTTCAAGTGTGAGCTTATACTGTGATTTGAGTTCCCTCTTTGCTATAGCAAGTGAATATTCCTGTGTTTTAAGACACAGAATTTAGCAGTGATTGGTGTTGGTGCCCAGCCAGCGTTGAAACCAGCCAGATGGCTGAAGGGATGTTAAAAGAAGTGTTTAAAAATACATGTGTAACTCCAGACTGCATCACAGTAGTGAGTCTGAGGCTTTACGCACCTGTCTGACCAGTACTGGTTGCTTTGCATTGAACAGAGAAGACCAGTCTTAAAAGGAACTGAATTCATCTTCCAAGGCAATGTTCTGCCACTTTTGGGTAAATACCACACGTGGGGCTTATTTATCCTAATGAAAATTACACCTTTCAGTGGGGAAAAGCGGATTTTTTTTATTTTTTTTTAAGGGGAGGGTTGTGTTTTCTCTCCTAAACAAAAAAGCAACCAATGCTAAATCTTACTTCATTTTAAAATAACAAAAATCACTATGTCATGTATTCCTGTTGTGGTCTTCCTAGTTACTCTGCAATGGAACAAAAATTGGATACAAAGAATTCTATTTCACATACATTGGGGGGATGGAAAGTTGAACAATATTTAGGGAAACATGGGCAAGGATTTTAAAGTAGGGGTTAGAATCATTCAACTGTGTGAGGTTTATGTTATTTAGGTATTATGTAGTAGTAAAGAAAATGAAGAGATGAGGAATGCCAAAATTTCCTTGGGCTGTCACTGTGAGCTCAATCAGGAGTTGCTTCTTAAGGAATAGCATGGACTGGGGAGATTGGGATTGAAGGATCTCGATTCAAGTGTGTCAGGTGGGTTTTTGAGGCACAAACAGCAGCATCCTGTGGGGTTAGAGCTGCTAGTCTGTACAAAAAACAAGCATAATTGCACTGCCTGGAGCATTAATGGACTCTTTAATGTTAGTATAATTATATTTTAATGAAATAGTGGCCTGTCTGGGCATAAGAACTGAGGCTGGTGAGGAGTGACTGGAAGCAAGGAACAATGTTGATTGACTTGTTAGAGAAGAAAAAGGTTTTTGATAGGCAAATAATCTAATACCCACAGTGGTATTTTTAAACCAGACCACATGTGACATAGACTCCCCTGCAGGTACAGTGGCTTTATTACATTGCTTCTTGTAGCTCTCCATGAGTGTTACTGGAAGTTTTAAGTTCCAAGATACCTGTACAGGTAAACCGTGAATGTTCCAGCTATGCCCCTGCCATGGGAGTTGTTCGGGTGTGTGTCTGCTGCTCATCTTTTCCTTGTGGTTGATCACTGCATAACAAAACAAAATTTTGTTAGAGTTTGATATTATTTTAAACTTCACTGCATCCCTACATATTTAAGAATCACCTGGGACAAGCTAAAGGTCAAAATTTTAATTTATTGTCTGTTTCTAGTCTGAAAAAGTAAGATCCTGCCAGATCTCCTAAAACTGGCACATTATTTAGGCTGTGAGATGATGGCGCTAAATGCATAGGTACAGGCACTAGAGAATCTTTCGTTCTGGGAAACAAATGGTTGAAGCTGAGACGGGGAAATCAGAGGGTTGAAGGTGAAAACGAGCTGTTCCTCTTGAAATCAGGAAGAATTCCTTGTCCCCCTTGACCTGTTGTGATGAACCAAGGAGGCTGTGCAGTGTAATAATCGAGACAGATAAAAGCAGTATTTTGTGTTGATGTGTACTGGTTTTACAGGGGGATGCAGAAATTACATCAGGTGTTCAAAACCAGGAGGGACATAGGGGAAGAGGCAGAGAACACCATGACTAAGGGGCTTGTTGGAGATGAGTTGCACTCAGTATAAAGATGTTCAGCATCCTCTTGGTTTTATTTCTCTTTCTCGTAGGGAAGGTAAAGATTAAATTTTCCAAGTTCAGTATGGAGGGATGGGCTGAATTCCTTGGGTGGCTTGAAAGGAAGAAAATGTTCTCATTCCAAACACAAACAACCTGTTTGTCTTATATCTGCTGTTTAGTTTTAAGAAGTAATCTCAGACACAGGCTGGAAATAAATTCTCCTCTTCAGCTCCTGTGAGATTTAGAACAAGGATAAGAGTTTTCAGCACCAGTGGATTCCCGCTGAGGAAACTTTGTCAGAAAGACAGCAAATATATGAAGAAGTAGAGTTCTATAAGGAATTAACACATTTTCCTGTATTTAGGAAGCTCTTCTCTGTTGTGCTCTGCTTTTCTCATCTTTTCTAGATGTTTCTGTATCTTCTTTTTTTAGAGCAGCACCTTTTCTTTCTGGAGCTTGTATGTACAGTTTTTGAAGATACAAAGTGTTGGTTTGCCACTTTCCCCAAAGCCCCCTTGGCATTTGCCCACCCTCCTGATATTCCTTTGCTGCATAGCTCTCTTGGGAACACCATAACCATGCCAGGAGCTATTCTAGTAACTTCATCCCAAATCTGCTTGTATGGAAGGTTTAGGTTGTTCCCATGTACCCCAGATGTCCTGGCTGGGCTCTCTTGGCTTGCAGGGGGAGGTGGACTTGCCCCAGGGAACGTTGCCAAGCTGAGATTTAAGTTTGGTCCTTTGATTTCACTGCAGATAAGACCTTTCAACGCTGTGAGCTCACACATGAGCTTCCTGATGAAAGAAATGCTTATCTGGCTGTTCCTTTCTGTTGTTTTTGGCTCAGCACCTTCTGTCTGGTGGTCTGGGAAAAGGTGCAGTGCTGGGTCTTTCGGTGACCGTCAAAGCGTGACAAGAAGATGGGTGAATTAAAATCTGCATGACTTTCACTGGGAAAAAATGTCGAGTTTTTGTTTTAGATAAAATGATATGAAATGGACTGTGATCGATTGCAGGGTACAGCAAAGGGAACAGTTTTTTCCTGTGTCTCATTACTCTGGTGCAAGAGCTTTATCCATTCTTTTTTAAGGCCTCCTTGCCACTGGCCACCCCTTCTGCCATGGACTGCAGCTTCTGCCTCCTCCTGTGTGCAGACACGTCTTTCTTGGTGGAGCTGCACCAGAAACCAAAGCTGTGCGAAGATCCAGGTGAGAACTAACCCCCTGGAAATAAACCCCCCTGTTTGTTTGTCTCTTTCAGAGCAGCCTTGCAAAAGCAGATGGAGCAGTGGAGAAGGTAAGGAATGACACACTATGAGGGACAGGGACTGTATGACTCCATGATTTTCCCAGAAAGGCAAACTAATTCAAATCTGGGGGAAGCACCTGAAAGACTCATCAGCTCCCTTAATCTTTTTTTTTTTTTTTTTTTAAATATGTATTTATTGGAAGAGCACCTCAAGCCAGCAGTGGGAAACGTTCCAGCCTCTGCATGGGATCCTGATGGGATTGCTGTAGAAAGTTAAGTATGTGGGGATTAAAAAAAAGCTTTTAGTTAAGAAGGTTCAAGTAATGTTATGGGTAAAACATTCTTCTAGAAGAAACAAATTGTCACTGATCACACAGAAGCAACTTTCTTTAGGACATGTTATTCCTGGACCTGTAACCAGCTTGCCATGAGTTTCTTGGATCACTCCATAATCCTCAGGAAATACCCCACTGTTGGCTTACATTGTGCTGAGAAAATCAGGAGAGTCTGTGCAGATGAGATTCCCTTTCTCCAGCACCTGCTGGTGTGTCCCTTGGTTAGGGAAGGGCCACCTTTGCCAGTCAGGCAACTTGTTTAGGTGGATGGAGGCTGTGGATCTTGCTGTTCTGGAAGGTGTTTTGAAGGGGCTCCAGAGCTGGGACAGGGCAGTGGTGGTGGCAGGGGGCAGCTGGGGCTCCCTAGTTCCCAGGAGTAAGAGGAGAGGCTGTGGATCTTCTGGATGGAGCCTTGTCTCTCTCCTTTGGGCATAGACCCAAACCATTTCCCCAGGTGTGTTCTTACAGATGTTTTCTGGGCAGTCTGGCATTGCCGGGTGGGGGCGGAAGGGTTGGGAAAGCTGGACACTGAGTTGTGCAATGGAGGCCACTCCATGTCCACCTGTGTGGTTTCCTGTGGGGAGGGCACACCTTTGGTTCATTGGCAGTGCCCCTGTGTGGGTGGCATGGGAGCACAGCCAGACACTGCCCAGCCCCTCAAATCAAGTTAGAAGGAAAAGTATTGTCAGTCAGGCCGAAGAGGTTTAAGTAACACATAATTTTGGCCACTCTCTTATGATTGATTTTCCAAGCCTTGAGCTCATAAACTCCCCATTCCATCTATATTTGAGGCTGAGTTACCTGTATCACCATGGTCTGTGAAATGAAGCCTGAGTTGTAGGTCCTCCTTCAGTGTCCATTCACAGTTTGGGAGCCAAGAGATAATTCCTCCAGTCTCCTCCTGTATCTCCACGGTTCAGGAACTTCCCAGCCCAGAACAATGCATTCTCAGACTGGGAGGTCTGTGGGAACACCGTGTGCAGTCCCTGCCAAATGCAGGACCATGGAAAGGTGTGTCAGGTACTGTGCTAGAGATCATTATCTCTTTCAAGGTACCAGTCGTGCAAAGCGAACCACTACATTCCTTATTTCCACTTTTTGTGAAGTTCCATTGAGCTAAATACCAATATTCCTGCAACTGCTGGAGCATCGCTACCCTCAGTGCCTTTATTTGCATTTTTCCTCCTAATGCTTGGCCTCACTGTAAGAAACACAGAGACACAACCACTTTCCAGAAAAATCTGTGCTCGGCAGGAGTTCACCTCCAACTTCCCCCGAGCATGTTACTCAGGATGGTGTCCAGATGGCTTTGGATATCTCCAAGGGAAAGGCTCAGTCCTTGCAGTGCTGCTCTTTGCTCTTGGCATTGCTGAACCCCTCGGTTTGTTGACACTCAAGGGATCAATTTCAGGGAAGGAGAGGCCAGTTCCCAGCTTGTTCAGCGTAGCTGACAGACAAAGGCTGGGAGGAGCTAAGGTTACACAGCAACAAGATGGAAGAAAGGGCTTGGGAAGGCATTTTAGCCCAGGAATTATCTTACAAGACAAAAACACGTGGGTAGAAGTTGGTAGGAGAATATGGAAGTGTCCAAGGCCAAGTTGGATGCGGCTTGGAGCAACCTGGCCTAGCAGAAGCTCTGCCTGACCATGGCAGGGGCTTGGACCAATGTGATCTTAATGGTCTCTTCCCACCCAAGCTGTTCAGTAATTCCATGATTCATTCTATGATTTAAGTTGGTGGTTTTTCTGATTTTTATCATGAGGGACCAGGGCAGTTGTTTAAATGGGGTTACAGGAGGCAAATGCTTCTTGGTTTCACCCTGTATCTTGAGAAACTTGCAGGCAGCCCCTCCTGCCTCACATGCAGGCTGGAAATCCCTTTACACTTTCACTTTTGGGCATTTCTGGGCTGGGAAATATTTCTATATTTCCAAGCATCACCTTTGTTTCTCTTGAGCTGTTTCAAAGGATGGCTTTCCTCAGAAATGGTGGTATTTTGCTTTTAAAGGACATTCTGCAAGGCCTAAACTAAACCAAAACCTACTGCTTAGCCTAAGCTGATGTTTTTCCTTGGATTCCCAAAAGCCCAGTTTATGGCATTACTTGAAATATGCATTACTCTTTGTTTCTTATTATAAATAGGATGATTATTTTGAGGGATCGAGGAGGAATAACAAATGTGTGCATCCCTATCTGCGTGAGTGTCCATACATCCGTGCCCTTCGTGCCAGCCTGGAGATGCTTTTTCCTGGTCTGGAAGCAGCATCATCCCACGGGGGCTTTTCCCGCAGCAGCGCTGCTCTCCCTGCTCACTGCCTGTTAGAGATCCGCCGCTTTCCCCCCCTTTATCTCACTTTTCCCTCCTTTTTTTCCAGTCCCCAGTCCCGCCGCGCTCCATGGCCGGGGCTGCGCTGCCACCTGGCGTCCGGATCGCGGGTGGGAGCCGGGAAGGAGCATCCCGCTCCCTGGGAAAAGGGGACTTTCTGTTGCCTCTCGGGGACGTGTGAACTTCAAAAAAAACCCACCAGCAAACAAATTCCACCCCC
>JAWWEU010000125.1:2823870-2848942 GCA_035583155.1 Acropternis orthonyx
CCCCCCCCCCCCCAAAAAAAAAAAAAAAAACGGAGGCAACTAAAGGAGGGAAGGCGACGTTGTTGGTATGTACCAGAGAGCTGGAGCTGCCTCCCTGGGAAGGGGTTTTATTGGACGTTAAATTACCTTTACTATATATTATTAGTAGATAATTCAGCTGGGATTTGAGCCCTTCTGCAGTATCCTTTCCCTTGCCCCTAATGATATCCGTAATGAATCAAGTGGAGTCTTCCATGTGTTACCTTTCTCCCGCAGAATCGCCGCGGTTTGGGAGATGCATTTTCCCACTAATTTGCCACATTCACATCTCCGAGTTGTGCAAGTCTCTGAGCGCAGAAGGCAAAAGTCACAACCATTAATATACCTGGCTTTGGAGTTGAAGGCTGGGGGAAGATAAGAATAATATTTGTTTTTCCTTAGGAGAACGTGAAATGGCTCTCTTTTTACAGGGAATGTCCCTGGCAAGTACCAAGTGCCGGTTTTCTGTCTGCCTGTTTTCTGGGATTGGTGCTGTGTCTCCGAGGAATGAACGGTCCTTTTCCCTGGGATGTAACCCGGGCAGAGCCTTGCTGCCCAGTAATCACTGCTCAGGGTGAACTTCCAGGACAGCGGCGTGAATCACAGCCGCCTTTCTGAAGCTTAAAAAGGGATCATTCCTGTTCCCATTCCCGCTCCATCCCAAATACCCAGCCTGTGCGACAGCCACCGCTGTCCTGCCCTGTAGCCGAGTGGGGCCTGAGCATCCCAGGGGGATGGCTGGGGGCTAAATACCACCAGCTCCAGCTCTGCAGGATTCTTTTCCAGCCCAGCCCTGGATTTGCCCTGCCGTGCCCCGTGGATACAGCGGGAGATGCCGAGGTACCACTGAGCGCTGCCTGTAGCCGAGGACAAGGCAGCGATTCAGGGGCTGCGGGTGCCCCGCGGGCGGCACAAAGGGGCGATTCAAGCGGACCGGCCCCGTCCCGGGGATGAAATTGCAGCCCCTGCACTGTGCCCGGGACGGGGCCTTGTTCCCCCTATCTGCTGCTGCCCTGCTGCGGTGTCAGCTTTACATCTGAAGGGGAGAAAATCTGGATGTAAACGCAGCTGTGAAAGGAGTTAGTGATGGCAAGGGAACGTGGTATCAAGTTATAGCCAGGATGTGCAGGCAGAGATGTATTTTGGATGGAGGGGATAATGTCCATGTGTGCACACATAACCCCAAATTACCAGCTTTTCTCATCTCAGCCTTGGCAAATAAGGGTGACCTTAGGCAGAGCTGATGTCAAGGTATACAAGGTTATGTCTTATCCTTTAATTCTATTGCATCCTCCCTCTCAAAAGTGTGCATGGTTTTAAAACCCTGGGTGTTTTGTTTTTTTTTTTTTTTTTTTTAAATTGAAGAATTCCTCATCTTTCTGGGTGGGAAATGAACACATTCTCTCAATATGCTCCCTTGCAGGATTAACATAAATTGTGCGGAATAAATTGTATAATCAGGTACTGAATACTGAGGGACAGGTGGCAGCTCAAGACTCCAGTGTATTCCTTTCCTCTGTCCTGACTTGGGAGAGATGCAAATGATTCACAGAGTGGAAGTCTGTGAGTATCACAAATGTGTTGGTCCTGATAAATTAGCATGCTCCTCAAGGCAACTTTGAAAGTTGTTCACAGCACCTGTGATGTTGTTGAATTGCTTTTCTGTGACATCCATCTTCAACCCAAATGAATTCTGCA
Source organism: Acropternis orthonyx (assembly GCA_035583155.1). Classification (NCBI taxonomy): domain Eukaryota; kingdom Metazoa; phylum Chordata; class Aves; order Passeriformes; family Rhinocryptidae; genus Acropternis; species Acropternis orthonyx. The sequence goes on from JAWWEU010000125.1 coordinate 2,825,587, forward strand.
ATGTTTTTAAAAGGAAATTAAAAGGTGAGTAAATACATGAAAGGTTGAACAGGAATTCTGCTTGCCTGGACCTTGCTCATTTTAGAAGTACTTGGGAATGATTCTCCTGAGATTTTGGATGCATTTCAATGCACAAAGTGGAGGGAAGGCACTCCAGGTTTTAGAGGTCAGGTCTTTCATCAGCAGAGATGAATCAGACCATCAGAGAAGTAAAGGGATTTCATTCTAAATTTTTATTTCCATTTAACACATATACAGAGCATATCAGTGCAGGGTATTGTGATTCCTAGGATTCCCCCCGGGGACACTCTTCCTCCTGATTTTGTTTGTAAATATGTGGTTTTGTTCTGGCAATGCTTTTCGTTTCAAGCCTCAGACCGTGCTGTTTGACTGCTTATATATAGGAAAAATTATTGCAAAGGAGATGCAGACACATCCTGGGGACAGCCTGAAGCTCAAGGGACTCGATTTCGCTCAAAACAACATTTAGCTTTTTAGAAAAGCTGCACTGCAGAGGCAGAAGCTGCAAAGTTACAGGTCCATGGTGGCATTTGGGAGGGGATAGAAAGGCTAGAGAGAACCCAGGGAACCTGTCTCCTGCCACAGCTGAGCTCAGTGGAGGTACTCCCCAAATCCTAACCCTTCTGGAGTCAATTCAAAGGTTTGAGGGGCAGGTACTATCTCTGGGTATTGTATCACAGGTGCAAAGTGTTTGTTACCTGCAGTGATAGAGGGGCTTTTCAAAACTTTTAATAAATTTTGCATTGTCTGTTGATGTTTTAATAGGCTCCAGGCTGGAAGTTGAATCCATAAAAATGTGTGGCAGGTGGCTGATGAGTATAAATTGCTGCACAGCGTAGGCATGTGAGGCTGGAGGGTGCAGGAGAGAGACAGTTCTGTCTTCCAGACTGAGGAACTGGACTGTGAAATTAAGCACATGGTTTTGCAGCCCTGTCATCTTGCCTTGCACTGCTTGGGGTTCCACTGCTGTGGGCACATTCAGTTTATGAAGATGGCCAGAGAGGTAAGAAATCCCCTGTGACACAGGCAAAAAGCATGGAAAAGTTATAGGGAGGGGGTTGAAGAGTGTGGGAGCTGGTGTGGCTGTAGAAAAGCCTTTGGGAAATCCAGATATTGTCCAAATGACACACGGGATGCAGAGGGGATGCCCAGGAGGAGCCACAAGTGTGGCTGGGGTGTACCTGAGCAGGTGTGAGGGAACAGAAACCATCCTGGGCACTGTCCATTCCTGCCAGCGTCATGTTGAACCTTCTCAGATGCCTCAGACAAGCCAAACTTGCTTCCCCCGTGTAGGAAAATGTGACTTTCACAGGCTGTGAACCCTGATTTAGTATTAGCTTTGTATTAAAGTAGATGAGGTGTATAATAAACAGCAATGCAGAGGGGCTGTGCTGGCCATTACTCTGAGCTGGGAAAATGCCTTTATTACCCTGCTTGACTGAAATCCTGACAGCTTAAATAATTCCACTGGCCAAAGGCTCAGAGAAAAGTATTTTGCCCAAATTCCTGATTATAACAAAGAAGTAGAATAGGCTCTGCTCCTCAATTACAGCAGCAATTCCCATCACTCTTCTCCCACAAAAGGCATGCTGGGGGAGACAGCTGACATGTAACTAAATCCAGACTTCAACCAGAGGAAGTTGTGCTGCCCGAGGAAGGGGAGCCCTGGAGCGTTGGTGGCTGAGGGAATGGAGAAGTTTCAGCCTGGAAGGTGGTTTTGGTCACATCCCCACTTAGAAAATGTTCTGCCACCTCTTGGAGACGGCCCAGATGGATTATAAGGGAAAGGTTCATTTCCTCCGGATTGATGGTGCTCTCCAAAATAAAATGCTGCCTGATAGATTTTTTTTTTTTTATCTGACACAGGTGCTGCCTCGTGGACAAGGTCTTCACGATGGATGGAGCGGGAGCTCCGAGCTGCAGCAATCTGGCAGGTCTCCCAAGATGACCGGAATTTCAGATATTGCAGCTATTTTCCTGGTGCTTCAGCACATTCCACAGCCTCTCCATGACTATCCCTGCAACTCTAGTGTGGTCTGAGGGGTCGGGTGGCCTCACAGTCTGGCTGGGGCAGTTTGCCTGGTGTTTTTAGGGAGGATAGCTAAAAAAATTGGAAGGTGCATGCCTTTAAGGGGAATATGTACATGCCTGAGCTCACATTTGCAGTTCTTCCTAGAATAAGGTCTAAATACTTGTTCTTGTAGGGTCATAGAATCCTCGAATGGCCTGGGTTGGAAGGGATCTTAAAGTTCCAGCCCCACTACCATGGGCAGGAACATCTTCCACTAGCCCAGGTTGCTCCAAGCCCCGTCCAACCTGGACGTGAAGCCCACGGCATTGTCACTGCCGGCATTTACTGTGGGGTAGGTGTCTGACAGTCGGGATTGACAGCTGGAGGGTGAGTTCAGTCAGTGGCTTTATTCGCAGAGAAATAAAGTGGCTGAAAACACGAGTCAAAACCCTTGTGTGAATGAGGCCAGACGTGCCCTGGGCACTGCCCTGCACTCCACGGGTCACTGCCCAGCCTGGCTCCAGAGTCCAGAGTGGCACCGCATCCATCCTGCTCCCTGAATCCCTGCCTGCAGAGTGGAGACGCTGGTGGCATGGATAATAAACCTGCATGGAAGAGCTGGAGATGTGCTGTCAGGCAGGAGGAGGGCGATGGCAGTGCTGGCTGGTGAACGCTGCTCTCTCCGCCTCGTCCCCGATTCCCTGGAGGCAGCTGCCGGAGCAGTGATGGAAAGATGACAGCGTGCCTCATTGCAAAGGGCCACCGTGGCACAGCGTGCCTGGAAAATGGGAAATGCACGGAGAACAAGAGCTCCGACTGTGGGATGCTTCCTCCTGCGTGTTTGCTTGTCAGAGCCCGGGGAAGGTGTAATGACACCCTGTCAGTGCATCCATCCGGAGCAAATGGGAGCTGGGAGCAGCGCTGCCCCCGTGGCAGACATCCCTTCCCGTGGCAAAAGCCTCACGGGGACCTGCAGGAGCGCTCAGAGCAGCCGAGGGAACACCCACCACCCACGGGCTGTGTCTCCTGGGGGGAAGGAATCCTTGGTCATAGCTCAGGGTAAACAAAAATTCCTTTACTTCCGAGTGTAGTGCTCTTCAGTCAGGAGCCTCCCATCTAAAGGAGTCAGGGACACTCACCGCCAGCTCACCATCCAAATTCCTGATGTCTCTTTTGGAGATACCAGGATAGGACAAATGATTTCAAAGTTAGGCTTTTCCCTTCTTCCCTGTCTGTGAGAGAATTGGGAGCAGCGGGGTGAACCTGTGAGTTGGACTGAACTGAGCACGTGGGACACGGCCTGAGCACCCCCAGGGCTGCTGGGAAAACGAGGGAGCAGCTGCCTCCATTATTCCCTCTATGCCCCATCCCTGGAAGTGTTCAAAGCCAGGCAGGATGGGGCTCTGAGCAACCTGGTCTAGTGGAAAGTATCCCTGCCCATGGCAGGGGGTGGAACTGGATGGGCTTTAAGGTCCCTTTCCACCCAAACCCTTGTGTGATTCCATGTCTGAAGAGACACACCATTACCTTTTTCACAGTGGCCGCACAAATGGAAAAACAATTTTTTTTAAAATTTCCTACTGGATGGCCAAATCACTATGTCTACAAATAAATATTTACAGAAATTATCAGCTTACAAGTAATTCCGAGGCACATAGTAATTGCAAAGCAAAATGTATAAATATTTTCAAAATTGATTGCTGTTGGTTCCCAGTGGAGCAGATGGGAAAATTTCTGTTAAAATGTTCCTTCATTGCTCACTAAATATATTAAGAACTTATTTAAATCTAGGGATAATGAGGGCTTAACATAGGTTACTTCTCCTTCTCTTTCCCTGTGTGCCAGGAAGATTAAATCAGAACCAATCTTTACATTTGAACACAATCCCAAAGAAACACACAACACTGGGTAGGGTTGAGGTTGTGCTACCAAAAATATGCCTGAAACCACACATTTTGACCAAATTACCTAACTTTGCTGGTGGGAAGGATGAATAGCCTTCTTTATTTGTTTTCTGAAGCACCTTTAGAATAAATCACAGTATACAGTATTTAAATTCTCCCTGTAAATGCCAGACTCCATTGGTTTGCTTTGTCCATATTTGGAGCTCTGTCTGGAAGATGGCAGAGCCAGGGAGGAGCAATGGGAGCTGAGGTGGTGGCCAGCAGCTCTGTCCATCCACAGACAATAGACCTGTTTAGGGAAGCAAATCCCCTTGTCATCGAGGAATTTGGGGGAACTCGAGAACGAAACCATTCCGCAACTTGGTTTGTTTTGTTGTTCAGTAGGAAACGCTTTGATGTGATTTCTTCGGGTTTATGGGGAATGGCCATCCATGTAGGTGCAGTTCCCTAACAGTGAGAAGAAGCGGGAAAAGAGAGGGAGCACAGGATTTCTTCCAGCCATTTACAGGCAGGTCACTTGCTGTGGCATCCCTGAAAATGCCCAAGGCCAGGTTGGACGGGGCTCAGAGCAACCTGGGGTAGTGGAAGGTGTGGATGGGACTGGATGGCCTTGAAGGTCCCTTCTAACCCAAACCATTCTGTGATTAACTCATTTCGAGCATTAATCCCCTTCAAAACAGCAACTGATATCTCTCCCAGGTGGCTGCAAAAGGCAGTACTTGAGAACCAGCTGTTGTTTCCCTTGTTTCAAAAGGGACGTGTCCCGTCAGAGCATGGACTTGTATTCCCCGTGGTCCCAAGTCTGTCTGCCTCCTTTAGAGTGGAACTTCTTTCCCATGGCCGCGGGAGAAGTCCTATCTCTGGAGCTAATAGGATTGAAATTGCCTCTGTGCTAATGACAGAGGCAGAGCGGTGCTCTGGCTCCTCCGGGGACTCTCCCGCTTTGTTCCAGATGAGGCTCATCCCATCCTCAGGATGGCTGGGACCTGGCAAGGCCCCGGGTTAGGAACCTGCAGGGATTTTCTCTATGGATATAGCGAGGGAGCAGAGCGTGTTAAACCTGCCAGCCCGGAACTCAGAGCCCCTGGTGCTGCTCTCCTTGGGATTTCACAGCTCTCCAAAGCCTTCAGTCATCCTGCAGAGAGCCACAGTTTAGTTCCAGTTCATCCCTTCCTATGAATCATCCTAACGAGGATGGAAAACAAAAGCAGAGAAGGCAAAGGACAGCGCGCTTCTCCCCAGAAAAGAAATCCAAGACTAAAGTTAATGGAGGGATTCAAGCAAGGAATATTCCTCATGCACTTTTATCTGCTGCAGAACTCTTCATTCCACAGAAAAAAAGGATTGTAGTGTGTGAAAATCGTATCTTTACCCTGTGACTGAAGTTTTCCAGTGCGTCTCCCTCACTTGCTATTCATTTCCATGTCCTCCTGGAGGGGCTGTTTTATCTGTAAAGGGAGGAAAAAAGCTCTCAACATGTTCCAAATAACCTCCATCAAATTACAAGCCGAGTGGGAAGCGTTCCCGCAAGCGTCCCTTGGAATTCATAGAAGCTGGACATCAAAAATTATGAAATTATTTAAGGTTTTATTTTCCGTGGCTGGAACAACCCAAGATAAATCAGAGGAGAGACGTAATGTCTTCCAAGTGCCTGGATGCAGAGCTTTGGCAGTTCTGTGCACATGTATGGCAGGGAGCGCGTCCCTCTCCCTTTCATTCGCATGCAGATTGCTCCTGCAATATGCTGGGGAACTGACACAGCTGATGTTTGGCGGGTAAACATTTACAGAACAAAGTATTATAGTTCCCAAAATAATTTCAAAATTGGCCTCGCTGCAAATTACGTTGAGTGATGATCATCTGCGGGCCCGATGGGATGCAATTAGGATCTGTCAGACTCAGCAGAGCTGCAGGAGAGGGGGCAAGGAGGCTGGGGGATGCCTGCTCCTGCAGGAGAGGGGGAGGAGGGAAGGCAGAGATCCGGCTGTATCCTGGGCTACTTCATTTCATCCTTCCCTGGGAGGGTGGGCAGGCCCTGGCACAGGTAGCCCGGAGCAGCTGTGGCTGCCCCAGCCCTGGAAGTGTCCGAGGCCAGACTGAATGGACCTTGGAGCAACCTGGGATAGTGGGAAGTGTCCCTGCCCATGGCAGGGGGTGGCACTGGGTGATCTTTAAGGTCTCTTCCCACCCAAAGCATTCCTGGATCCTGTGATCTGGCATCAGCTTCTATGTGGAAGCCCAATCCGTCTCACACAGAGCTGGCCCTCCCCGGGGTCTGTTTGCCACCAGCCCAGGCAACTGATTTCCTGCAGGGGAGGATTGACCCACCTCCTACAACCGTGGCACCTCCAGCAGCTCCTGCATGGACGTGAGGGGCTCCACTGTTACCTGCAGACGGTGGTGGTTGGCTGCTCTCTGGCACTCGTTGCCTTTGCACCCCCTCAGGAGTCTGGCTTTTTGTTTCAGCCATTGATTGGCCGGGTAATAATTTGGTTGTGTTGGGGTCTTTGTAACTTTCCCCCTGCTGAAGCGTTACTATGGAACACAAATGGTGTTTTCCTGCGGCTGGATCTGCTGATGGAGGATCTGGGGACAAAAGCAGCTCTGGATAACATAAATCAGTGTTAAGAAGCCCCCCAGACTAAGGAAGCTCAGTTAGACATTCAGAACCTCTTTTTAAGGCGTGCTTTACGAGGTGGCAGGATATTGATGAACACGGCTGATGTGAAGTTGTTCTCCCAAGCACTGGCAAAGGCAGATGGTGTTTGGATCAGGGTGGAAAACGGGGGCCTCAGGGCTGCACGGATGGTTCTGTTCCAGCCATAAATCTCCCAGTGCTTGTCTTCATCCTATTGCTCTTATAATTCAGCTAAACTGTCAGCACGTTGCTTCCTCTTAATAAGGAGTCTAAAGCGGGTTTTATTGTTTTGTTTCTGAGGGTGGAATGTCTTGGATGATGCTAAAAAAACAGGTCGTGACATTTCTCTCAGAAGAGGATGCCAGACACTGTAGTTTTTTATGACAAAGACATATATACATATATACATATATATATATGGAGATAATTAATTAGAGGGGAAAATAAATGTGCAACCCCCAGTCCCTTTTTTCTTGTCTTTCTTTGTTTTTCAGAAAATCATCTTTATTTTCCAGAAGAGCCCACGATTCAGGCGGGCATTAAACCATCCACCCCAAATTTACAGCCAGGGATATCCCACTGCCAGACGGGAGTCAAACTGCTCGGGTTGAAAACCCTCAGGAGAAAATGTTCCCATGGAAAACTTTTCTCCAGGTGGAGTGTGGAGGAGAGAAAGATCCAGTGGAACCTGGTGGCCTGAAGACAATCAGCTGTGTCCATGGTGGGGGACAAGGGAGATGCGGCCCTCTCCAGCACCTCCTGTTTGCTCTGTTGCCACAGGCAAGGATTAACAGTGGGAGTTGTGAGGGCTGTGAGACAAACAGAGGAAAGGGGAAAGGAGGAACAGTAGGAGTTCTTTGCTCACGGCGAGCCTGCTGATCACTTACTGAGTTACACCCATTGTGTGGTTTGAAAGAACTCCTCCTTTTATCTCGGTGGCCATCGGGATCCAAACACTAACAAAGCTCTGCTGACAGGTGCCACAAAGGTGACTTTGTTTTCAGGGCCCCTCTTAAATTTCTGCTGGATCAGAGAGCAAACAAACCCAGGGGAGTTCTCACTGGGGCGAGTCGAGGAAGAGGAGTGTTGCAGAGGCTCATTTTGGTTTTGGCTGAGGTTGCTGGGGGACAGAAGAGGTGATATAAAGGCACATTCTGGGGATGCTCAGCCTGCAGGAGCCGGGAGCTGAGGCGGGGAGGGCCATGGAATGATGGCAGCTCCATAAGGATGACTCAGAGGCTCGGTCTGTTCGACCAGCCCTGCTCAAAGCCCCGGGGATTTATGAGGATTTGGGCAAAACCTCTTACCAGGGCGAGGCAGGAGCAGCCACAGCACTGTCTGATCTCACCCTAGCACTGATGGAAAAAGGCAGTCCAATATCCCAAGAAAAAATGAAATTTCGTGGGTATTTTTGGGTGTGAACAGGATTTCAGGGAGCTGGGGGTGGGAGGGGTCCTGTTTTTCTCCCACCTTGCTGGAATATAGCAAACTCAGGCAGGCAGCATGGAGAAGGCATCTGATAGTTTAGGGATCACTGAGGATGGTGTAGGATTAAAATCCTCATAATGATAAACTGCCAATCACGGCCTGTCAGGGGGTGAGTAAGGAGAGCAGGACAAGGATCATCACATCCTGACACCGGCTGTACAAACACTCTCTCTGTACCTATATGGAGTCACTGGATAGTTGATCACACATTTTGACTTGGTACAAGGCATTTTATAATGAGATTAGCAGGTGGCCCTACAAAACCAAAGCCTCCTACCTGGCAGCATGTAATTAATCCATAAAAAATAAAGCCAGGTCCTCTCTTTGGCAGCTTATAAGTATTCCAGGCATTGGGATGTCATAGACTTGATGGCAGCTTTGAGCTTAAGGATTAAAAAATAAATATCTGCATTCAAGCGTTTAGTTCTAAGCTTTTGGAGGTGATAAACTCCGAGGGTGTGACTTTCTGAGACCATGCACGTTGTGCGGTGTCTGAAATGAGCCTCTGTCTGTGCGTGTCCAAAACGGGAGTGTTTGGCACCTGTGTATGGAAATGCTGGCCCCTTGTTTCAAATGAGCCTCTCTGTGTGCAAAGGGGCTCCTACAAAATCAGTGGGGCCGGGGCTGGGAAGGAGCTGTGTGGGATCTGCTGGCGGGAAGAGCCATCAGGCTCATGGGTGTTCTGCTCCCAGCAATGACCTGAACACCAGCAGATTTCCCAAACCGCTGCTGGAAAGCTCCCAGGAGGAGCCCCAGTGTGACCTTGTTCAATCCCTTTTTTTTTGCCAGGGAAGAGGGGCTGCCAGTGGCCTGTTCTTACAGCGCTGACAGGCCAGGGATGGAGCGCCCACACGGAGTCTGTTGTGAGTCAGCAGATAAGAACAGCTTGGATTTAACTTCTATTTACGCCTTAAGCATTGAATGACCATTTATTTGTCTCCTTGTGTTCTCGGAGCAGCAATTTGGCACTGACTCTTTCTTTCCCTTCTGAATTTATTCTTAATTCTGCTTTTATGTATCAGCTGATCACGTGCCTGGATCCAAGAGTGCTCCTGTCCCTCGCTATCCTTGGCACTGGGAGGTGTGTGGGGAGAGGAGAGGCAGAATGGTTTCATTAGGAAGGGACCTTAAAGATCATCCCATTCCACCCCCTGCCATGGGCAGGGACACCTTCCGCTATCTCGGGTTGTTCCAAACCCTGTCCAGCCTGGCCTTGGACACTTCCAGGGATGGGGCACTACTCGAGATTCTTCTTTGGATTGCAGCTCATATCCACAATAATTTTCTGGATTTCTTCCAGAGTTCTTTTCCCAAGCTTTGCTGCCTTTATTTGTGGGCAGACAAGGAGTAAATAGAGACATTTGTAGTCCTCAGGATATGTTTTAAGATTCCTTAACTGTCTCAAAGTTCACCAGTTTAATGTCATATCACCCAGGAACAGCCTCTTGTTGAGCAAGTTTGAAGTTTTCATGGCCTTCCTGCTTGTGGAATTTTTTTTAAGGGCATTAAAAAGATCTCTGCCTGCTGGAGCACTGCCCTGGAGAACTGACCTTCCTACTAAGAGAACAATCTTTCAGCAGGAAACATTTGGGCACATTTTTTGTGCCCTTCAAGCTGATTTTGCTGAGCACATCCACGCGGTCTCCAGGCAGGAACAGATTGTTACTATTAACCTTATGATGAAACCCGCTATTAACATATGTATAAGTAGGATATCAATGATTAACAGATGCTGTAAGTTTGTCCCTGGTGTGGGGTGGCTGGGAAATTTCCAGTTCAGAAATTACAGTGAGGGAAAGATTGAAGAAAACCAATTGATTTTTATCAGGGAAGGAGCAAAGGGCAAGGAGAGAGAGGGAAGGTGGAAGGGGGGACATTCTGCAAGGAAATGGACAAACATCAGCTGTTTTCCCTGGACACTGGAGAAAAGGGAGAAGTGCCTTTTGGAGGCAGCGGGGTGGGATTTGGTTTATTGTTTTAGGGGTTTAAAATGTGTTTGCATGCTATGGGGAGTGATGTGTGTGTGAGACTGCAGGGAAACGGTCCAGCCCTCCGTTTGCCTTTGGCTGCTGCAAAACAAATGAGCAAGGTGGCACTGTGGGGCTCCTTCCCCTGGGAGCCTGGTCGTGTCAGGGAGGGGAGAACGTGCGTGTGGCTTTTTAGCTCTGCTTTTCTGCTTTACATGCCGCTTCCTCTCTTACCTTACTTGAAATGGATATAAAATACTCAGTTCATTGGGAAAAAAAAAAAAAAGGGGGGGGGGGGGGGGGGGGGGGGAGGAAGGAAATTAATTTGGACCTGAATAAATTCGGTTAGAAGACACAGTCCTTTGCTACTGAGATTGTTTAAGCTCTGAAAGGTGGGGACAGAAAAGTTACAGCCCTTCCACATCAGAAGATGAACACCTTGCTAGAGAGCTGAACCAAGAGAGGGGAGGGGAGGAGAAGTGCTCTTTTGAGGGCGTTTTTGCCCTCTGTTTTCTGACAGTCTTGGGTAAATCCCTGCTGGTTTCTCATTCCTAAGGGAAAGCCCAGAGGAGGGAGGAGAGCTTTAAATCCCTGAATTAACACGTGGTCCCTTCCTCACCCACAGCCCTGTGTCCCTGCAGCCGCGGGACTGTCTCCACGTTTATTTAATGGGGATGCAGTGGGATAGAGGGATCCTCTGCAGTGATGAGGGTTTATCCAGCTGGATTGCCATCCAGTGCCCATCCACAATGACACATCAGCCAAGTGCTCCAGCACAGTCCTGCCAGTGTGGGTTCGTGGGGAGACAGATCCAAACAAAGCTTGCAAAGGAAAAATCTGTCGGATATTCAGTCAGCTAAAATGAGCCATAGTAGTTATTCCCAGGGCTCTGTCTTCCCTAAATATCAGATCTCTGGAAGGATCAAAGGTGCTTCCAGCCAAAGCACTGTGCCTTTGACAGCAATAAAAGGCAGGCACCCATGGATAACTCTTCCACAACGGCTTTATAGCTGGTTAATCAATACATCACAACAGACATACTGCCTTTTATTTGCTGTTTATACACCACCCAGGATCCCTGTATACAGTGTTGACGCCAGCATAAGGATGCAGGAGCTCGGGGATCAATAGCAAACGCTTCTTCAGGTGTATTGATTCCCCAGGAAGGGACGATGATACATTTTTTTGTGTTATCACTCCATCTCCAAGCCTGTTAAAAGGAAAGAAATGCCCTCTTTTCCTTCTCTATTTCTCTCTTCTGAGAAGATGGGGAAAAAAGGTGCTTGGGGGATGTCAGGTCTTCTTTTATTTATTTAGAGAGTGGGCAAATCTAATATATTTCTTTTTTGACCTTTTGTCCTCTTTTCCTGTCTTGGGAGGAGAGAAAACAAGCATGACAGCTAAAGCAGAGACGATGCCAGGAGAGCAAAGAATGCAACCCCCACCCCTGAAAAGGGAGCTCCTTTTATTAATCTAATCAGTGTTTGGCTTAGCAGTGAATTACTGAAAAAGTGAAATTGAATTACTTTTCATTGGTATGGAAAGTGGGAGCTGCGTTCCGGATCTAACCTCGCTCCTGCGAGCACCAGAGCCCTTGGTTTGGCACAGCTCTTCCCACTCAAAATGCAGCGGGGCCGGAGCCTGTGCTCAGCATATCTCGGAATCAGGAGAGCAGCGAGGCCGCCCCTCAAGGACACCCAGCCCTGGTTTGTCTCCTGAATTCCACTGCAGGAGCGGGAATTGTTTCCCTCAGCAAGCGCCTCTCGTGTTTCGGGGAAGCTCTGTCATAAGGTGAACGACAAAAATGGCACGAGTGGAATATTCCAGCTTGGTATCCGGAATTAAATGTTGTTGTTATGGTTAATTTTGAGCGGTGTGGGGGGTGGGCTTGGTGGTGCTGAAGAATTACCGGTTGGAATTACCTTTCATAATTCAGAGCGTGGCGTTGTTTTACAGACCCAGCTACAGTTCATGTAGCTTTCTCTGCCATTCCAGGGCACGTGGTGGAGACGAAAACCACGCACAGGTATGTAGAGGTCACGGTGTGGCTGTTCTGTTCACATTCTCTTGGCCACTCTGTTGCTCTGGGCTTTTGGTTGCTTGGCTTTGTTTCCAACAACTGCTTGGGAGAAGTAAGGAAAGCTGCACTCTCTCTATTCCCTGACTTACCTGTGCTGCACGGGGTGTGAAAGCAGGCTGGCCATGCATCCCCAAGTGGAGAAGCCAGGCTTCAGGTGCTCTTTGGAAAAGAGGCCATCCCTCTGGGATGGGACTTTGCCTGTCAGAAGGGAGCCGGGATCGCAGCTCTGCAGCGATACCAACGGGGAGGGGAGGCGAGGTGAGGCCAGGAGGCCCAGCCACAGCACCTCCTGGATGCCCCACTCACAGCACCATCCAGGCTCTTCCTGAGAGGGTTTGCTGATGGCTGGAGTCAGGCATGGAAAAAGTGAGCCTCGCTGGGATGTGATTCCTGCTGCTCCCAGCGGCACGGGAGCGGAGAGGCATCGGTGAAAGAAGTTGTGTCTGCTGGGGGGAAAAGGAGGTTTCTCCCTTTCCATAGGTTGTGAGCTGAGCTCCAGTGGTGGTGCCTGTGAGTTTCTGATAGCAAACCTTTCCATCTGCGAATTCCTGGTGAGGTCACCTCATTTCGGCTTCTCCATGCACATGCTGGAAACACTGAAGGGCTAGGAGGAATTTGGGAACCTGGGTGAATGAGATGAGTTCATTTTAATCCCCGCATCTTTAAATTTTTCATACTATAAGGACAAAACCAAGGAAGGCGGCTGCTTTTCCCCACTGCAGGTGAGGCAGGATGAGTCAGCACCGCCCTCCCTGCCCCGTACCGTGTCCCTGGCCCTCGGCAATTGTCCCCACCAGCACACCCTGACTCCAGGAGCAGGCACCCAATTCATCACAGTCTAATCACAGCAGGACAAGGGCCTGGCTGCTCCAGCAACAGGGAGGCGATGCTGTGCAGGGGGTGTAAATTATGCAGCCCAGTCTCGGGAAGGGCAGTCCATCCAAACTCCATTCCGAAGCACACACAGTTCTCTGCTGCTGCTGGCCGGGCAGGCAGGGCACTGCTGGCTGACAGATTTAGGGGCAGGCTCCTGAAGAATTACTGCTGATTACTGTCCTCACACTCCCCTCGACCTCCCTCCCCACGGACACAGCTGGGCACTCGCCAGCCCTGCTTTGAATCACCCTCCGGCCCACTATGGGACCCCTCGGAGCGACCGCTGGGAATAGGCAGGTGTGGCTTCTAAGGGATAAAAAACTGGCATCACAAGGAGCACAACACCTGATTTAAGACCATTCTGCCCAATCCCACCCCGCCCCCCCCCCCCCAAACTCCAACAAAAACAAACCAGTCAAACTAATCGAACAAAAAAAAATCAGAGCTCAGACACAAAACGGATCTGCAGGCTCCTGAGTTTCCTCTTTATGCCCCAACTCCCCTGTTTGCCAGGCAATCCCTCCAATCATCTTTGCAGAAGGCAAACTCTTGCTGCCTTTCCCTCCAGTATCTAATACTGATCCTTTGAAAGATGATTATTAAGACACAATTGGGAGCAAAGACCTCAAAACAATGTCATCCTTGGTGCTGCTGGGGTTTTCTTGGCTTTGTTTTGCTGGGGTTTTTGAGGAACAGTCTTTTGTTGCAACGTTGTTTTATGTTATTTCTGCTTATTTTGCCTTTTTTTTCCAAGTGATTTACGAACGCCTCTGTCTTCTTTTCATTCCTTCTGAAAAAGCTTTGTGTTTCTGAAGAAACTGCAGCATGTCAGAATAAAGTGCAAATACCCACTTCAAGGCCCTAACAAGTTCTGTGCCACTAAGAGCCTTTGATTCCTGCATTTTATTATGTCTCGCTGGATTAGAATAATCCTATTCCTCCTTGTTTCTCCAGCTCAGTTTCCCATACTTGTCTTGCAATTAACTAAAAGTGCCTCCGCTGCTGGGCTGACACGTGGGGGAACTTTGCATCTGGAGGAATCTTATTTGTAACCCTATATATGTGTATTTATCCCACTTCCCATTCTGCCCTTGCATAAAGAAACACTCATCCCAAGTCCAAAAAAGTGAAAGGTTACTTTGTGAACCCGCTGTTAAACATTTGCAAGATATTTAGAGATGCAGGGAAAGGAAAGGTTGAATCCTGTGCTAATTTCTAGCTAAATTTGGCTAAACTGTAGTTAATGTCTTGGCACTGCTTTCACCACCTCCCCTTTTTCTTTTAATAGCAACGTTTGGACTTGATGATCGAAAAGATCTTTTCCAACCTTGATGATTCTCTGGTTTTATCACTAGTGATGAGTTTGGTTCTTTTACCCACCACCAAGAGATGCTGCAAGGAGACAAAGCACAGAAAATATACTTTTGGCACCGTATCTATGATTACATTTTGGGTTGGCAGCTGCTTTCAGGGACAATATCTGATCTTAAGGTCTGTGTTATTCACATCTAACTCGCCTGGTAACTTTCAGCTGCCGCAGTTGAGAAAAATTCCTAAAATGTTCCGAGGACCTGCAGTTATTTTCATCCCTAATCGCCTTATTTCAGCTTCGCTCCGTTCAGTGCGGGGTATTCTCCTGCGTGGTCTGTGACTCAAGACCCTTGAGTCATCCTGGCTTCTTGGGATCAGCCAAAGGATTTTAGGGCATTATGCGCCTTACTCCTGAAGCAGTGACTTGGAATTTTTGGGATTAACGCAGCTTTCCCCTTTGATCCCTATTTTCCCCTTTGATCCCTATTTTCTCTTTCCCGTGGCTCTCGAAGTGCAGATCCGGACGTGATCCTCCTGTGCCCTTGCTGTACCTATGACTGGGTTTTCTGGGGGCTCCTCCCAAGTTTTCCAGAGGCTCCTCCTAAGCATTTCCATCCCGGTCTCACCCCTGTGCTATCCGGTGCTTTCGCTGGCTGTCATCTCTGCTCCGGTGGATAAGGGAAAGCGTTTAAACTCTGCCACCCTAATAGGATTACTCCTTTAAACCCTGAGTGACCCCAGCTTCAGAGGGGCATTTGTGAAATCAGACCTGGATTCCCATGGCTTTTGATTATTTTGGGAAGCTGGATCACGGACTGCTTTGGGTTGGAAGGGACCTAAAATGTCTTCCAGTGGGCTTGGTTTTCCTGAGATGGTCTGCTCGGAATCAAGGCTTCCTTTACCACAGACAAAACCATGTCTCCAAGCAGTGCTTTCTCCTTCAGGATGTGTTAGTCTTTCCTATTTACTGCAGTGTTTTCCTTTGTCCTTTTTATTACACAGAACGATGGGAGCTATGAAGGAATAAATTACTAAGACAATTAATCAACAGGTGGCAAATGGAAAAGGCAGCCAAAATGAAATGGAATTATCCTGTGGGCAAAAGAGCCATTTTAAATGGGCACTAAGCTCTGTAATTGAAGGTGCAAGAGTGCAAAACTTAACACTGGAAGCAAACCAGAAATGGATGTACTTAAGGTTGGACACCTATGAAAATGGCTTTATTGCACATTACCAAATTTTATAATGTCTTCCTTGTGTCACTGTTAAGTGTCCGGGATTATTCTTCTTTAATGTGTAAAATAAAAATGCGTTTAATGTGCCAGTATTAAGTAGGTCCATGGGAAAGGTGAGTCTGCGAAGGGTATTTCTACTTTAGCACTCAATACTTTGTCAGACCCTACTTTAAGGAAGAAGCACAGAGTGAGGCTGTCAGTAAAGGATTCACTTTCCTCAGAGCTTCATTCTCTAGGGGGGGGCAAAGATTAGTTTCTCATTTCCAAAGGAATGGTGCCATGGACAGGTCCAGGTGCACCAGGAACTGCCTGCAGGGAGAAGGGTGGGGAATTGCCCGGGGTGTGCTTTGCTGACCGTTTCCAAGGGCTGGCGTTTGCAGCCAAGTCGGAGCTGTAAACGCAGGGAAGTCTTTGTGTGCGTTTTCTAAACACAGCTGAGGTTTCCAGGAGGACACACAACTGCCTTCTTTTAAGGGTTCCCCTATAAATGAGCATTCTAATTTTAAAAAAAATCACCTCCTGAATTCTGCTTGTATCCTGAGCTGATTCACAGACTCCACCTGCACAGTTCACCTCGTTGCCTGATTAGTGGTTGACTCTGTTACGTGAGCGTGCCAAGCCTTAAGTGAGGGCACTTGGGGTTTATGAAAACATAGAGCTATTTGGGGAAGAAAAATCTGCAGCCCTACAGAAATGGTGATTTAGGATCTGCACTAAAACCTTCAGCTGCTGAGCAGGCTCCTGTGGCCATAAAAACTCTCCCATGTACAGATGTTTTCCACACCGGAGCCAAAACACTTTTGCAAGATGTCACCACCATAAAACACATCTGTCAGAATTTTGTATCTGAGCTTGTCCCACATGGGGCGGGGAAATTGCTTGTCATGAAATGGGCTTGAGAAAGACCCCCACAACATGGTCTGTGCTAAAGCACCGACACAAAACCTCCCTGCAGCGACCCGGGCAAGGCCCAAAATGCTTCTTTTCCTGCCACATCTTCTAACACGGAGGGGAAAGAGTAGAGGTGCCTCCCTGAGTGTGTGTCTGACCCTTGGAAAAGTGATGTTCAGTGCTGTGCCGAGATGCTTGTCCGCCCTGATTGTCCTGTCTGCTTTGCACTGCCTCCCTGTGCATCCCGAGGCTCTTATCCTCAGGTATCGGCTCGTATCTTTTAAGAAGATTGAAGGGAATTAAGTCCCCAGGCTCAGCTCTCTCCTGTCCCAGGCAGCTGCCAAATTCCAGAGTGTTCTGTGTGGCAGCCACTGGAAACAGCTGAAGTCTGCTCAGGGTGACCCGACATCCTTAAAAATGTCCTCCCTGCTTAAGATGGCAATTTATTATTTAATTGCAGCTCCAAGCTTAGTGAGGGCACATTTACACGTGGTGCCATCCAGCTCTCCCTGGCTTTATAGACGGGGTTCTGGGCAGTGGGAACAGTGGGGAAAGTGTGGGAATAGTGCAGGAAAGCTGGTGACATCAAAGAGATCCTCAACACACTCGTAGAACGCGTCTTAATTAACTAGGACATTTAAAAGTAATTAAAGCATGCATGGTCTCGGAAGTGAAAGGTGATGCTTACTTGGGAGATTTGCATTTTTCCTCTCTGGAAGCTGGGAGCAGGAGTTAGTCAGGGAAGAAAATCAGTTGGGATTCAAATTTACAGGTAAATGAATAGATTTTGAGGATGAGAAGTAACCCCCAGGAAGGTGGGTAAGTAGGAAAAAAAGGAAGGAAAGCAGGCAAGGAAGATGGCCTCATAGGA
The DNA here is from genome assembly GCA_035583155.1 of Acropternis orthonyx. Lineage (NCBI taxonomy): Eukaryota > Metazoa > Chordata > Aves > Passeriformes > Rhinocryptidae > Acropternis > Acropternis orthonyx. The sequence continues at coordinate 2,842,880 of JAWWEU010000125.1, forward strand.
AGAGAGAAGACAAGAATATCTAACACAGGAAACTTTCTCCTAAAACAAAAAGGTACCTGAAAGGTGATTTTTGCCCTTTCCCCTCCCCCTCACCTTTTTAAATCAGATTGCTTATGAAATTTTAAACGCTCCACGTTGTAGAACAATTTTTCTTTGCTTACTTGGTGTGATTACACAAAGCTCTGCAGGAAGATGTGCTGCAGCTACAATGTCATTAAATAACATTTTCTTTTGGTGGGCTTATTCTCTCCTTCCCCGGAATATTTAATTGTCCCTGATGCCAGTGGGAATTGTGTGCCTTTGCAGGGCGTGCAGATTAATACAGAGACAAGTCCCTGTGCCAAGGCAAACAGGGTGAAACACACACAGGGAAAAATTAAAGAAAAATTAAAGAAAAACTGTGTAAACAAATATCTGCCTCAGAGCAAGCTGTGTGAAAACTCATCCCCTGGTATATCCAGCTCTTTCCTGGATCTGCCATGAGGGGAAGTCAAACTGCCCGCCGGGGAACGCGTGTTACAGATCAGTTCTGCAAGGCAGCAGAGTTAGAGACGTAGCAAGTACAAAGTCAATTGAATGGCATGCAATTACCTCCCAGATTATAAAACACATTTTTCAACCCCCACAGCATTTTATGGAATTGCAGCTTAGACTGAGGAATGCCACTCCACCCACTGCTGACCTTCCCCTGGCTGGAAGTAACCTCGGCCAAAAAAAAAAAAAAAAGCCCATGGAAGCAGATTTGTGCATGAACATGTCCCATTCCCATTCCCAAAGAAATCCAGGGGCACCATAAACCTAGCCCGTGCTTGGCTGGAGTTGGCTGTGGCAGGACAAACAGCTTTGCAAACCCAAAGTGGCAGAGCCAGGTTTATTTGGATGTTTGAAATGTTTTCCTCCCCACCCAGCAGCTGCAGCAGACCGAAATGCAAATACCAATCTGGTTTCCCTGGGAAGTCTTTAATTCTTCGTGAGCAGAAACAGGAGCGGAAATTATATGCAGAATTCATTTCAGTGACTCCATAAATCAGTTTCTAACTGGCATGTGGATATTTACACGCCTGGCAAAGTGGTCCTCTCTCACAGCCTGCACAGAGGAAGAGCCCTTTGCACAAACACATCAGCTCACAAGTTTATTCAGTGCTTTCAGCTTTGCGGGTCCTGGCAGGGAATAATCTGGTTCTAGGAAGGGAAAACACAAACCTTAACCAATTTTATAGAAATACTAAATTTCTGGAAGAACCCTGGTGTTGTTTGACTAAGTAAGACAGGCAGGAAACTCTGCTGAGCCTGGGAAGGTTTCTGGGTTAGGCAGGAACCTTTCAGGTTCATTGGCAGGTTTCAGCTGCAGTCTCCTCTGCCGCTCAGGGAATATGAGGGGAATACCAGAGGTGGCCAGGAAAGGACAGGGGGCTGCAAGTGACAGGAAAAAAACTGGCTGTTTTCCTTGTAGTCTTTTAATTTTATTTTTTTTTTTCAGTAATCCCTTCCTTTAGCTGCATAAAGGCACTTGGGATCCAAAGGAGCAGAGATGGGAACGTCTGTGGGGGCTTTTAAAAGACACGATAGAAAGCTGGTTAATTTCTAGTTTCTAGGGACCTGCGAGTAGCTTTTAGTTCTTTTACAAACAGATTCAAAGTTCTAAAACACTTTGAATGTTTCGCTTACTGTGTCCCGCTTGTCTGCAAGCACTAAGCAGATCTGGAAAAAATAAGCCAAAACTGGTATTCGGATACCTGTAATGCCATTTCTAATTTGTGTAATGGCAAAAGATCTAGAGAGGTGTCACTTGCTGTTCTGTAGGGTTTGTACTAAGAATCCTCAGCTCTGATGCGATTTAACCTCACTCTGACATAGATCTGTAAAACAAATGAATATTTTATAAGAAAAAGTAGAAGCATTATGAGATTTTAGATGCGGGGGGTGGGGGGAGAAGAAAAATCTGTCTCATAATTCTGAGTGCACAGTTTGAGAGATTTGCATCAGCTGAAATCAGGGCCTTTCAAAGTTCCTCAGACAGAGCAGGGGGAAATTATTGTTAATTAGAGCAAGAGCTTGCACAGGGCTGCCTGTGTGTCCCCACCTCCCACGGCATGCAGGGAGGCAAAACTTTGGGAGGGCAGGCCCAGAAATGCATGTTATGCAGGGTGACAAATATTGAAGTGTCAGACTTGCCTTGAATTCGTGTTCCCTGCCTGGAGGAGGAGGAGGAGAAAGAGGAGGAGGTCAGTGGCCCTGGCAGTGCTGGTGTAAATCCCAGGCTGCTGTGTCGAGGAGGGGGGTGGAAGCCTCGAGGAGATGCTGAGGTGGGAGAAGCTGAGGCAGAGCACGTGGCAGAGGCTGCTGAAGAGCAGGTTTTGTCTCAGACGGTGGGCAAGGGGATTTAAGGAAAGAAGAGCTGCTCTGTGTATAATGAACCATCAGAAGGGTTTATTCTGCGGCAGTGAGAAGAACCCACAGTCAGGTGTGTGCACATCAATTATTTAAAACCATTCCAGCAAATGCAGCCTTTGGCCTCCCCCACCACCCCCCCCCAACAAAAATACTCTGAGGGATCAAAATTCATTTTGATCCCTTCTGCTTCAACACCAAGTATTTGTTCAACTGGATTTGCTGTCATCATGGAGGAGGGGAAAGAAGAATTTTAAAAAAAAAAAGAGAGCTTGGGCAAGGCAGTGAAGTTTTTCCTCAGCTCTGTCAACAGGATGTCTTTTGTTTTGAAATACTACAGAAATGAGAACAGGTCTTATAAAAGTTATCCGGTCACTGGAGCACTGAACACTTCAGAATCTGTGTCGCTTGCAAATCCTGATTTGTTTTGGTAGCTTTTCCAGAAAGGATAGCAGTGGAGGAGTCATATCCATAGGCAGGTCCACACCTTTGCAGTCACACTAGAAGGATGAACTGGAAGGACAAAGAGAGACGATAAAGACAGTGTAAGAAATGTTGTCTGGTGGAGAGTCCTGTCCCATGAACATACAGTTATGTCAAAGAAAAAGCAAAACTCCTCTCACTTAACCACAATAAAATCAGACACTTGGCCACTGCTGATTTGTGCACGGGTGCTGTTACCTGCATTACATGGCTGTCATGCTCACACACCCATCATAAACATCAATTCTAAACCCGTTACAAACATAATTTACTACTGAAGGGAACGAAGTGGCTGGTTTGGACTTGATGTCTCGCTTTGAGGTGACCCAGCGGAGGGGAAATGAACACCCCACACCCAATTTATTCTCAGCTCATCATTCAGGGGATGATACTCCCCCTCTCACGGGCTCAAAATTTAACAGCAATGGGAAGGCAAAGGAGGAGGGGGGAAGGAAGAGGAGAAAACATTCAGCTTCTGCTTTTGTATTCAGGGCACGTCCCTCTGCCTTATTATCACATCAGAGAGCCCGGATCCATCAGCGCTTGGATTATGCAACGTCTCCCTCCCCCAGGCGCTGATAATTCCCCCATCCTAATTTGTTTGGGGGGGACACTCGGCAGTCTGATCCCCTATCAGAGAGGAAATTTGTTTTATTAGAAAACACCCATGAGCAGTTAATCCCCCAACTTCACTTCAGACCTTGAGAGGTCAATGCATAATTTAGGAGGGCTTGGACTCCGTTCTGGTTGCTTCACGCTCAAAGACAACCTCAGTTAGGTGAGTTTGGTTTTCCAAAGGGCTGAAGTCCTGCTTTAATCATCAAATCTGCTGCCACGGCCCCTGGTGTCTGTGTCTGGCCTGCAGGGTCAGATCCCCAGCCTGGCAAAACTCCTGGAATCCCTCTTTCCAGGGGAATGGGAGCAAACTGCAGCTGCAGCCCTCCAGTGTGTAAAAAACCCTTATGGGTTTACAGCCTGCACCACGTGAAGGATGTGAATCCTGTGCCTTAAGAACAGGAAAGAAGGACCAGAACTATCTTTCCCAGCTACAGCCCCCTTGCCACGAGTAAATGTTTCATTTTTACTGCGTTTGTTTTGCTGGTCTTTAGGAATCCCAACGATTATGTGGTCAGGGATGTGAAAGGCATGAGGGAAATGGAGATCATTTACAGGTGGTGCACAAAGGCTCCTCTATCATGGGGTGGTCCAGAGAAATTCTGTGTTGATGGGTCCCATTACAAGTGGAGGGAATGAAACTCTGAAATGCTGTTATTTCGTCTTTATGACACATAATGAAGTCAATTCAAATGTCAGCTTTCAATGGAACACGAGATCTCTCAGAAATGTGATGCCCATTCAAACTGAAGAAGTAACAGTGAGGCATAAAAATACCTGGTATGTTTTAAGGACATGATGCTGTCACAGGGCTGAGAGCTGGGAGAGACACACTTCTTTCCTTTCTAAATGAAAAGCTAAGAATGAGAACTAATTTTTTAGATTTTATAGTCTTGGTCTCATTTCCTTGAAAAACTCCTGGCCCTAATGTCATATTTATTTAGCTTTTAATCAAGAAGTTAGGAAGTCCTCTTTTAATTAATGATGAGCCAGTTCTAATGCATTTTAACAGCTAAAATTCTACCAGTATTGGATATTCTTCACTGACCAAGCCTTACTTACCCAAAGCTCTCGTCACACTGTGTCACCTTTGGCATTATCAGTGCTAAAAGACAAGGGAGCGTGAGTTTGTATGGTACATACAAACCCCACGTAAGGTTCCTGTTATTTGGCATTTATTCTGCCCCAGCTCATTTTGAAGAGTCCTCCTGGTCAAAATGTCAGAACAGTTCTGTCTCCTAAGCTGGGAGGTACGGATCAAATCCATGGGGAAAGGAACTCATGAGGCCTCTGCAGCCCCTGAAATTTTTTGTGCCTAAGAACTAAGACAGAGAGGTTTGAAAACAAAAACCTACTGCGTCTTGGGCTGCATAAAGAATTGTACAGAAAAGTTTTGCCAGCTTTTGTTTTCCTGAGGAAAAGTGTTACAAGGCTAAAATGCCTAAAGGGTATTTTCTCCCCCAGCTTAGACTTCCCAGTGAGTCTCTCTCGGTCCGGGCTGGCTGACCTTCCCCCCACAGGTGTGAGAACCAAGCACAGTCCATATCATGCTTTTTGTAAACCACCCTTTCATTTCCCTACGGGCACAAAAAGCAGATAAAAGCAAGCGTGTGCCTGATCTAGATGCACAGTAGGCAGACACTGAGGCACAAATGTATGTACATCATACATGTATATAGTGGCCATACTGGTCCTTCCAACTCCGCAGCAGCCTACAGGAAGGGTTCTGCTTCAACAGGCTGCAGTTTGTGCTCAGAGCCTTAAACAGGGTCATTACAATCACTTTGCTGCAACAGCTCACAGACTGAGCCCCTGAATGACTCGCCCTGTCTCTGGAGGCTTCAGAGCCAAAGCACTGCTTCCCAGACAGAGGCAGAATTGCCCTTATCCGGTTACTGGCACTGCCCTGCTGGCACAGCCTGCCTGGAATCTGAAGGGATTGGAAACCAAAGGTGGGAAAAGCCCAGCGGATGACCAACCTCACGGTCCAGAGAGAGATGTTCCCATCCTTTGCTCGTGTCCTGACAGACTGCAATTTGTCCTACACACAGTTTCTGGTGCTTCCTGGCGGAGGGAGGAACCAGGCTATGCACGAGGGTAACGCCACCGGAGCTCCGTGTTATTTCCTGGAAGCTGACGAAGGGGGGGTCGATGCTACCAACTTTGTCAGCACGTGCATACGAACAGTTGTCGGGTCCGGGTTTGGGTTTTCTTTTAAGTTATTGTTCTCTAGTGGCTCCGTTGTTCTGTTTTTTTTTGACAGAAAGAGCGCTTGTCCATGAGGTCCTGTACTGACGATCACGAGTGAGTCGGAGAAGCGGGGGTTTGGCGGTGAAGGAGATGGTCCTCGGCGGGGTGCCCTCGGTGCTACCTGACCTTCTGCAGCTCCTGTCTCAGCCAGGAGGGCAGGGGCTGCCCCAGCCTGTGCAGCAGCTTGGACAGCTCCACGTTGTGGTCTCTGTAGTAGCTCGACAGAAACGCTCGAGACTGAGGAGGGGGGGGGGGGGGGGGGAACAAAAAAAAAAACCAAACTCTCCACCAAAAAAAAAGGGTCGTAAATAAAGAGATAAAGCA